>JAJQWJ010000046.1:0-68897 GCA_023637945.1 Phaethornis superciliosus | reverse complement strand
CCNTCAAGTTTTGTCCCTCCCCCCCCCGCTCAAAAAAAAAAAAATAAAAAAAAAGCCCCCCCCACCCAACACGGGGCCCCTCCCCGCTTCGTCCACGCCGAGCACGCAGGGGAGGTTTCGACACGGGGGGGGCACAGGCGAAAAAAATCGCCCCCCCCCCCGCTGGATCCCGTTCCAAGCCCGCCAGCGCCATGGCGGGAAATAGGAAGGGGGGCGTGGCCTAAGGGGGCGTGGCCTTAAGGGGCGTGGCCTTAAGGGGCGTGGTCATTCCCCTTCCCCCCCCCCCCCGCATTGCCCCCTGGGACCCCCAACCCCCCCCCATTAATTCCCCGAAACTCATGGGTGCCCCCCCCTCCCCTAAAAATGCCCCAAAAATGGGCGGGGGTCCCAAAAATGGGGGGGGGGGGGCCCAGGAAATGGGGTCCGGGGGGGCTTTTAGGGACCCCCCCAAAAATTGAGGTCGGGGTGGAAGTGGCGTCCGGGGGGGGGGGGGCTTTTAGGGGGCCCCCCCCCCCCCCAAATTGGGGTCCCAAGGGATGGAAGTGGAGTCTGGGGGGGCTCTTAGGGGACCCCCCCCAAAAATTGAGGTCCGGGGGGGTCCTAAGGGGTGGAAGTGGGGTCCTGGGGGGGCTTTTAGGGGACCCCCCCCCCGAATTGAGGCCGAGGTGGAAGTGGCGTCCGGGGGGGGGGGGGCTTTTAGGGGGCCCCCCCCCCCAAACCCCAAATTGGGGTCCCAAGGGATGGAAGTGGGGTCTGGGGGGGGGCTTTTAGGGGACCCCCCCCAAAAATTGAGGTCCGGGGGGGTCCTAAGGGGTGGAAGTGGGGTCCTGGGGGGGGTTTTAGGGGACGCCCCCCCCCCAAAATTGACGTCGGGGGGGGGGGTGTCCCGGAATGGCCCCCGCCTGCCCATATATGGTCATGATTGCGTCATCAGGGGGAAAACCCCGGTCGCGCCCTTTTCCTCTGACGTCATTGGGGGGGGAGGAGGGGGGGGTTCCCACGGGACACGCGGGAAGAAGGGGGAGGGGGGGGGGTTTGGAGCGTGCCCCCCCCCCCCCCAGGAAAAAAATAAAACCCAGCACGCGCGGCATAATTAATCCAATTCTTCATTAAATAGAAAATAAAAATAAAAAACTCGCCAGGCAGAAAAGGGCCCCCCCGGGGGGGCTGTAAACGGCACGGGGGGGGGGACACACACGACCCCCCCCAAAACCCCCCCCCCCACTTTAGGAAGCCCCCAGCTGGGGGTACGGGGGGGGGGGGGCAAGTGACGACCCGGGCCTGCGGGTCCCATTTTGGGGGGGGGGGGGGGGGGGGGGGGAGTTCCGGTCCCTCCTGTGTCCGGTTCCCCCGTGTCCATGGGGGGGGTTCCGGGGGGGGAAGGTTCCGGTCCCCCCCATGTTGGGATGGGGGGGGGTTCTGGTCCCCCCCCGTGTCCATGGGGAGTCCCTGGGGGGGGGGGGGGTCCCGGTTCCCCCCGTGTCCATGGAGGGTCCCGGGGGGGGGGGGTTCCGGTCCTCCCCGTGTCCGGTTCCCCCGTGTCCATGGAGGGGGGTCCCTGGGGGGGGGGTTGTTGGTTCCGGTCCCCCCCCCCGTGTCCATGGGGGTTCCGGTCCCCCCCATATCGGGATGGGGGGGGTTCCGGTTCTCTCGTGTCCACGGGGGGTCCCTGGGGGGGGGGTCCCAGTTCCCTCCGTGTCCATGGGGGGGTTCCGGTCCTCTCGTGTCCATGGGGGTTCCGGGGGGTGGGGGTTCCGGTCTCCCCCCGTCTCCGGAGTGGGAGGGGGGCGGGGGGGTTCCGGTCCTCCCGTGTCCATAGGGGGTGCAGGGGGGTTCCGGTCCCCCCCATGTCGGGATAACGGGGGGGGGGGGGTCCCGTTCTCCCGTGTCCATGGGGGTCCACGGAGGTTCCGGGGGGGGTGGTGGTTCCGGTTCTCCCGTGTCCACGGAGGTTCCGGGGGGGGTGGTGGTTCCGGTTCTCCCGTGTCCACGGAGGTTCCGTGGGGGTCCCTTAGAAGCCGAGGGCGGTCCCGGGTGGGAGTGGGCATCCGGATCCCGCATGATCCCGCACCGATCCCCTCAACCTCCGCACCTGCGCTCTCAGTCCCGCCGCTGTCGCCGCTAAGGCCGCGTTTTGTGCCCGTAACCCCCGGACCCGTTGTTCCAACCGAGCGATCCGTTCCAATTTCCTTCTCCGGCACCGACTGGCCGCTAAACGGTTCCGAAGTCTTCTTCTTTCCGCTTGTAATTTTTCCGGTGATTCCGGGATTTTTTCCTTCGTTTCCAGCTCCGTTCCCATCGCTGGGATTCCCGGGAAGGGCCCGATCCCTCGTGTCCCCCCCCCTCCTCCTCCTCCTCCCGTCGCCAATCCCGGTGCCTCCGGTAAAGCGACGTTCGGTGGGCCCGGTTGGTTCAGTTCGTCCAAACCCTGCGGGAAACTCCCGGTGAAAGCGTCTCGATCACTCAAACCGGGATAAAAGAACCCCCCGGTACCGGTACCGCCGCTGAAAAAACCACTCTCGGGCCCGGCAGCTGGTTTGAAACCGCGGAAAACATCGGGAGAACCGGCAACGGAATGCAAAGGGCCCGGGAGCTGAGCGTAATCCGGATCGGACCGGCAGAAAGCACCGGGGAAAGGAGCGGAACGGTAAAACTGCGGCTCCATCCGTGCGCACATGGACCGGAACCGGCGGAGATTGCGACAGCACCGGCGGGACTCGAACCCGTGACCTCCGGATCGCCGGCTTATAGCTGCCCGCGGCGGAAACGCGTCCTGATTGGCTGCGACGCCTAAGGGACACGCCCCCCGGCTCATCCTATTGGTTGTGGCGCACAGCCCCGCTTTAGGACACGCCCCTGAGCGGGAAGGGGCGGGGCCAAGGCGGAACGGGGGTTACCGGGGGGGGGGTGGGGGGGGGGGCAGCGTTTCGGGGGTCCCGGGGGGGGTCCCGAGGGGTCTTGGGGGGGGTTAAGAGGCAGATGTCCTTGTGTGGGGGGTGCACACGCGTGGCCCGCGCCTCCTCTTTCACGTGCACACGCGGGGGGGGACCCCGAGATACCGGGGGACTCCCCCCCCCCCCCAAAAAAAAAAAAAAAATCCCCCCGGGACCCTCGGGAAAAGGGGAAGGGGGGGGGGGGGGTCTGAAGCGTCCGGGTGGGGCAGACGCGGTGTTAACGAGCGGCGTGTCACGGCGTGTCGGGGCGTGGCAGGGACGCACACGCGTGGGGGGGGCGGGTGCGGGACACGCGGGGCGTGGGGGGGAAGAAGCGGGGGGGGTCCCGGTGTGTCCGTCCCCCCCCCCAACCTTGGATCTTGGGGTGTTTTGGGTCTCGGGGCACTGGGGGGAGGCGAAACCCCCACTGGGATGTCCCCTAAGTTATAATGGGAGCACTGGGGAGGTACTGGGAGCACTGGGGAGGGTTACTGGGCTCCACTGGGGGGTTCCCAGAGCTGTACTGGGAGCGCTGGGGGGATTCAGATGGATACTGGAATCACCGGGGAAACGCCGGGATGTACTGGGAGCACTGGGGGGGGTTACTGGGCTCCACTGGGAACACTGGGGGGGGTTCCAGAGGGATCCTGGAAACCCCGAGATGTACTGGGAGCACTGGGGGGGGTTACTGGGCTCTACTGGGAGCAGTTGTGGAGGGTTATTGGGCTGCGACTGGGGGAGTCCCCACTCAGAGCTGTACTGGGAGCACTGAGGGGGTTACTGGGCTCTACTGGGAGCACTGGGGGGGCTCCAGAGGGATTCTGCAATCACTGGGGTAACACCGGGATGTACTGGGAGCACTGGGGGGGTTCCAGAGGAATACTGGAATCACCAGGGAAATCCAGGGATATACTGGGAGCACTGGGGGGGGTTACTGGGCTGCACTGGGAGCACTGGGGGGGGGGTTACTGGGCTGCACTGGGAGCACTGGGGGGGGTTACTGGGCTGCACTGGGAGCACTGGGGGGGGTCCAGAGGGATACTGGAATCACTGGGGAAACACCGGGATATACTGGGAGCACTGGGGGGGGTTACTGGGCTGCACTGGGAGCACTGGGGGGAGCCCCGGGTCAGGTCGGGTCGGGCGGGGGCAGGAATTGAGTCATGGGGGGAGAGGCACAAAATGGCGGCGGGGCGGGACCGGAAGTGAAGGGTGAGGAGGGAAATGGCCGCTCTGGTCAACTCTCTATGGCCCAGGATGACCCCACCCGAGGCCTCGGTGGCCACGCTCCCACTGCTGCTGAAAAACAGGAAAAATCCCAAAGCGTCCAACAATCGGGACTGCACGAAATATGCAAAGAGTGACCAATGAAAACTTCTGCTGGCCCTAACCCTCACATGCCACCCTACCCACAGCACCGCCCACAATCAGGTTATCATTTTGCTTTATTACCAAAACCACAACAATCAATCATAGAATCATAGAATTGTCTGGGTTGGAAGGGACCTCAGAGATCATCATGTCCAACCCTTAATCAAGCTCTCTGTTGCTCTCCCATCCTCCTAATTAAAATTTTCTCACTTCCCCAGATAACGCATTTTAAACCCATCTGTGTTTTATCATATAAATCCTATAAATCATATTATTTTAATGCAACATTACTATCAACTCTTTAAAAACATTGAACAACTCGAAATATTTATAAAATAATCCATTTACCTTTATGTAGCATTTTTTTTTTTTTTGCTGCCATCTTCAATTACAGAACCTGAAGAGTTTGTAGAACCTCCTCTCCAATTTGTGGATTTTTTTCCCCAACCCAAGGGGGGAGCTCCCCAGAACTGCAGGTTTTATGGAGTTTTCCAGCCCCAATTCATTCCCACAATCCCCTGGAAACAAAGCCCTCCTCACCTTGACTATTTCCACCTGAGGTGAAGGTGTTAGCATTAAGACAAAACCACTCGGGAGAGGTTCCGTGTGGGGCTTTATTTGAGGCCCCAGGAACCAGGGGTACGCACCCAAATCTGATTCCCAAAAAACCATACAGTGCGGCCGTAATTTATCCCTGAAAATTTCGCAATCTAATTACATATTCACCAGGTTACAACATTTCTTAATACATATTCATGTGTAGATTACTTCATCGATGGGTTACGGCGTCAGTCCCTTTGTGTGGTTCCCTCAGGTGCTCGTCAGGATGAAGTAATTAGTCTTCCTCTGATGAAGTAAATCGTCTTCCTCACTGTGCCCTTTTCACCTCTTTCTCTTGGATAATGTCCATCTGGTGTTGGGCAACTTCCAATGTGATTAACGTGAATTTTACTGCCAACTTTCTCTTATCTCTCCTTAGCTCACTCTGGTGTGCACAGTCCCATCCTTATCTTGCTACCTAACGAGGTACCAATAAATCTTGAATCCATGGTTTTCTAGACCATTCTTTACAAGGTAAAACTTTTACATGTTTCCACACTTCTATTTCTACCTCTAATTGTAAAATAATCAATCCTAAAATAATCAGATTTGGAATATATTTCTTTTACTTTCTTTCTATCCCAACAAAGGAGCCTCAGCTGCACCCCATCTGAGAACCCCTCAGACCCTAAACCCCTGCCCACAGCTGCACTTTTACCCCTGGTGCTGGAAAAAAAAAGTCAGGACGCAGAGAATCTGGAAATCTTCCCTAAACCACATCCGAAATTTCAAGCAGTGAGATGGGGACATGGTTCAGAGGAGAATAAAATAGATTTATTAAGCCTGAAAGTCAGACCATGGATGGAGAAAATCAGAAAGGTGAAAAATGGCTGCAGTGCTCCATGGTCTGAGGTAAATCTGAGGTTTGTACATATGTATAAACATAAATTTATAGACTTATAAACAAATTAAAATACATATAAAATAGTATATATAAATCAATAAATCAATATATAAAACTATAAAGCAAGAAACATATACAAAACAATAAATACATATGAATCAACACATAAAATAATACATAAAGCAAGAAATACATATATAAATCAATATATATATAAAATTCAATAAATATATATAAAAATCAGAGGGATGTGCACATGGATCATCCATTTAGAGATGAAGAGGGGTTTATTTCCTCCCTTTTTTTTTTTGCTTTTCCGAACATTTCCCCTGCCAGGGGGTGAATCCCTCTCCCCACATCCTCCTGCCCTTCATTTCTCTCTTTAGGACCTCAGTGGAGGAGTCAGTGGCCCAGGTGAAGGAATCCATTGCCAGGTGAGACTCCCAGCAGGAATTTTGGGCTGGGATCCCTTTTTTTGGGTGGATTTGAGGTGGATTTTTGCAGGTTTGGTGCCGAGTGCCGCGCCTGGGATCAGCTCCTGCAGGGCAGGATGGGAGAAGCTTTCCTCAGTTTGGGGAGGCTAAAAAAAAAATAAAAGGGGGAAAATTGGGAGGAAATATGCTACCAGCCTTTCCTGAGGGAAAACCCCGAGTTTTGGGTGTTTTTTTTTTATTTCCAGGAGGTTGGAGCTCAGCCCCTCTGTCACCTCCAGCCCTCCCAGGCTGCAGCAAACCCAACTATCAGCAGGATGAGAAGGGAGGAAGGGGGAGGTTTGGAGCAGTTTATTTTCAGCCATTTGAGAGGGAAAAAAAAAAAAAATAAAATAAAATAAAATTTCTACCACCGGGAAGGATTTTTTTGGGGCTGATTTTGGGGCTGAGCTCCAGCAGGGCTTCAGCGAGGAGTTCCTGCGGCGGCTGTCAGAGAAGTTGGGTGAGTGGGAGTGCTTAACGGGGACTTTGGGTCAATTAACGGGGACTTTGGGTCAATTAACGGGGAGTTTGGGTCAATTAACGGGGAGTTTGGGTCAATTAACGGGGATTTTGGGTCATTAATTGACTTTTTTCAGCCACCAGGACCTTCCGGCAAGCTGCTGGCCGCCCCGCCGACAGAGACGTTCCTGGAGGGCTGAGCGGGGCTTTGGGGTGCGGGCGGCTCCCGGTGTTCCCGTTAATAAACGCTGAAGAGGCTCCCGGTGTCCCCCGTCCCCTTCCCGCTTCCGCGTTTGAACCGCCCTCTGTTGCTTCCTCGCCGCTGATTGGTCCGCGCTCCCGTCGCTCACCGCTCTAACCAATCGCCGCAGGCGCCGCGCGGGCGTCGCCCAATGGCCGCTCAGTACCGTGGAAAGGGGCGGGGCTCCGTCCCGGGGCGAAGGCGGAAGCGGCGGCAATGGCGGCTGCGGCGGGGGAGGCTCCGCTGAGCGGCGTGGCCTGGGCTGCAACCCCCGAGGCCGCTCCCGCCGGTTGGACCCCGGTGAGCGGCCCGGGAAGGGGTGGGGCGGTCCGGTCCGGTCGGGTCAGGGACGGAACCGGTACCGGCACCGGGCAGCGGTTTTCTCGCCGCCTGAGCGCTCCTTGTGCCCGCAGATCACCGTGACCGTGGAGGGCGCGGCGGCGAATTTAGGGAAATTCGGGCAGCGGAGCGGCGGCTTCCTCTGCGTGAGAACCGGCGGAGAGGAGGTGGGCACCGGGGGAGGGGTTGGGGGGGTGGTACCGGTACCGGTACTGAGCTCCTGTCCTCTCCAGGCTGCTCCGGTAGTGACCGATGTGCAGGTGCTGAGCGACCGCAGCCCCCAGCCCCCCGGTTACACCCGCGCCCCCGAGTTCCCGGAGCCTCGTAAGTGCCCCCCCCCCCCCAATCCCCCCCGAGGCCGGGAAGGGGCTGCGAGCCCGGGGTTCGGTTCCCTGCTCCTCTTCCCGGTTCTCCGTCCCTTTCCTTCTCTTCAGATCCCCCCTTCCCCAGCCCCCGTTTCCCCGGCACCTTTCCCGGTGTAACCCGCCCGGTTGCCCCCCCCGCATTCCCCAAATCATCCAGGTTGGAAGGGAGCTCAGAGCTCATCAGCTCCAACCCTTGATCCCCTGGGGTTCCCATGGCACTCAGTGCCACCTCCAGGCTCCTGTGAAATATCTCCAGGGATGGAGAATCCACTGCTTCCCTGGGCAGCCCATTCCAATGGCTGAGCACCCCCTCCGGGAAGAAATTCTTTCTAATATCCAACCTAAACCTCCCCTTGAGACCCTGCCCTCTTGTCTTGCTGATAAAAAAAGCCCAACCCCCCCTGGCTCCAATTTTTCAGGGAGTTGTAGAGAGTGATGAGGTCTCCCCTGAGCCTCCTCTTCTCCAGGCTGAACACCCCCAGCTCTTCCTCACAGGAATTATTCTGGAATCCCTTCCTTGCTCTTCTCTGGACCTGCTCCAGGACCTCAATCTCCTTCCTGAACTCAGAACTTCCAGAACTGGACCCAGGACTCGAGCTGTGACCTGAGTCCAGGGGCAGAATCCCTTCCCTGGACCTGCTGGCCACGCTGTTCCTGATCCAGGCCAGGATGCCATTGGCCTTCTTGGCCACCTGGGCACACTGCTGGCTCCTGTTCAGCTTCCTGCCAATCCAGACTCCAATCCAGGTCCCTTTCTGTCACTCTGTGCCCAGCCTGGAGCTGCCCATGGGGTTGTTGTGTTGAACCTCATCCCATTGGGATCATCCCAGGTCCCTCTGCAGAGCCCTCCTGCCTTCCAGCTGATCCACACCCCCCCCAGCTCGGTGTCATCTGATGATGGACTCAATCCCCTCATCTAAATCATCAATAAAGATATTAAAACAGAACTGGGCCCAAAACTGATCCCTGGGGGACACCACTGACTGGATGCAGCCCCGTCCCCACTTTCCCCCTTTCCCAATCCCCATCCTGGTGTCCTCCCCCCTATCCCCATCTCCTTTTCCTGCTCTCCAGTCCCTCCCAGACCCTTCCCGGGTTCTCAGCCGCCTTTCCCGGTGCTGTCCCCCCCTCCAGGCTCCCGGAAGAAGCGGCTCTACGTCCAGATGGTCCCCAGAGCCACGGCCACCACCGCCGTGTGCGACATCAAACTCAGCTCCAAGAGCAAAGTTCTCCCTCACTACATGAAAATCGGGTAAAAAGGGGGGGGGGCACTGCCTGCACTCTCTCCCCCTGACCCCTCCCCAAACTTCTGTTTTTTTCCCTTCTTCCCCCTCTCCCCTAACACCCCTTTGGGTTGATTTTCCAGGGAAATGGGTCATTTTGCCATTTGGTGTAAAAAAGCAGCAGTTCCCCAGCCCAGCCCCCCCCCCAGAACCATCAGCACCGGGATGAAGCAGCTCCTGCTCCAACCCCCCGACTCAACGTATGTATCCCCCCTCTTCCCCCCAATTTCCCAACCCCTCCCAGTTTTATTTGCACCAGTTTGGCACTGGGAAGAAACCCTTCCACCTCCCAGTTTCCAATCACCTCATTTGGGGCTCCTTTGGCCCTCTTGGCCACCAGGGCACATTGCTGACCCCTGGAGAATTTTCCTGGCTACCAGGACTCTGAGGGTTTTTTTCATGGAGCTGCTTTCCCTCCTCACTCCTGGTGCTTGGGGTTCTTCCCGGGACTCTCCCTGTGGCTCTTCCTGAACTTCAGGAGCTCCATCAGCTCTGCTTGGAGAGCAGCAGAACCTCCTGGGGGCTCAGCCACCCCTCCCAGCTTTGGCTCCTCATCCCAAATTCCTGAGGGGACAATTCCAGCCCCTCCTCCGGGTCACTGATGGGGACCTTGACCCAAACTGGACCCGGTCCTGATCCCTGGGAAACACCACTGGGCTCAGGCCTCCCAACCTTCTGAGCCAGTTCCCAACCCACCTCACAGCCCCATCACCTCTCTCACATTTCCTGGAATTTAGTTAAGTGGCCTGGGAACATCCATGGGAGAAGGTTGGAAATTCCACCTCAACCTGAGGAGAAACTTCTGGACCAGGAGAGGTTCTGGAGTCTCCTTCTCTGGTGGCTTCCAAACCCCCTTGGATGGGTTCTGGGTGATCCCGAGGTGATCCTGCTCTGGCAGGGGGTTGGACTCCATGATCTCCAGAGGTCCTTCCCATTCTCTGGAATCTCCGGGGACATCAATCCCTTCTCATCTGCTCCAGGTCCCCCCTGCCCCGCTGCAGCATCCAAGGTGCCCCTCAGCATGAGTCTCCCAGCACCATTTATGGCCTCTCAGGTAAAATTCCAAAATTTTTGTGCTCATAGCCCAAGAGGAAGGAATTTAAACCAAAATGGAGGCTGGGAATTGGGCCCTGCTCCTGCCACCTGCTTAAAGATGGGAACTGAGCGGAATTTGGAGAGGAAAGTTGGGGTTTTTTGGCTGATTTCTTCCTTCCTGAATGTTTTCTTGCTGAGATTTAAAGCCATTGCCCACATCTGGCTCTGGGCCCTGAGGTTTCCTTCTCAGCTCATCTGCTTCAAGCAGCAATTAATAATTATTTGTGGAGTTTCAGTTAATTGTGGGGTTTCAGGTAATTAATTGCGGGGCTTCAAATCATGAATTGTGGGGTTTCACAGCAGTTCCCACTTCTCTTCCAGCCATGGATGGGGTCCCTTTCACCCTGCACCCCAAATTTGAGACCAAACTCAGCCCCAATGCTCACGTGAGTCCTTCCTTCCCCTCCCCTTCCTCCTACCTCAGAATTCTTCTCAATTTCAACAATTTCAAATTTTTTTTTAGGCTCTCCTTGCAGACCTGACTGTGAAATCCTTTGCTGATATCGAGAAAGAGGTAAAGAGGCTGCTAGGATCTCTTCCCCTCATTTCTGGGGTGAAGATTCTGAATTTTTTTCAGTAACAGCCCTTTTTTTTTGTTTTTTTGTTTGTTTGTTTGGTGTTTTAGTACAATTATGCTTTTGTGGTGGAAAGGACAGCGGCTGCACGGCTCCCCCCTGGCCTTTGTTAGCATCAGGGAAGGATGGAAACAGCAACTGCTTCACTTAAATTTCAGGGTAATCAATCACCAGTTCCAGGAAGAAAAATAAAAATAGCTTTTTCTGTCCTGCCAGGATATTTTTGATAACAGTTTAGGAAACACAGGGCTGGCAGCACGAGGTTCTTGGCAGGGTCTGTTGTCAATTCTTGAATTTCAGATTATCTCCAAGAAAATCACCTCAATTTTGGGGTTGATCCTGATCTCTGTTGGGTTTTGTTGGTGTTTATCTTGATTTTCTTAGGGTTTGTCCTCTTTTTATACTGTGTAGCAACCCCCCACCACCTCACCTTTGTTTTGTTGCTGCTCTTATTCCTCCAACTCCATCTTTTGTCTGTTAAAGCATTAAAAAAAATCCCCCTTTTTTCAGCCCCACAAAGGAAAGTTCCAAACACCTTTCAAAATACATCGATTTGGATTTATAGTTACCAAATTCTGTAAACCTTTTCCTTTAAACATGATTCAGGGGTGATACAAAACTCCCAACAGTTGCTTGGATAACGACCTGGAAACATGGAGAAGTGCCAGCTCGTGGGGTTTCACAGGGGTGATTTTTTTGTTTCCACATGATTTGGAAGAAAAGTTTCCCCAACAGGGTCAGAGTTATTTTTTTTTTTTAGTAGAATTAAGGATGATTTTCACCACCATGGGTCAGGGGGTCCCTTTCAGGAAGGCACTTGGAGTTTGGCACTCCCCAGCAGGAACTGAAGGATTCGGTCCACGAGCAGAGCGAGGAAGAAGTCAGCCAGCAACACTTCCACAATCACCACCTTGAACTGAGGACACAAAACACAGTGAATTCCTCTCAAATTTGACATTCAGGTGCTGTGGCAAAGCTCAGAATGGTTTGGGTTGGAAGGAACCTTAAAAAAATCATCCCTTTCCAACCATCTGCCATGGGACACCTCCCACCAGCCCAGGCTGCTCCAAGCCCCACCCAACCTCCCCTTGGACACTTCCAGGGATGGAGCATCCACAACTTCCCTGGAAAAACCTGTTCCAGGGTCTCCCCACCCTCAAATTAAAGAATTTCTTCCTCATGTTCAACCTCAATCTCCCCTCTTCAATTTTTAACCCATTTCCCTTGTCCCTTCCCTACCCCCCCTGTCCAAAGCCCTCCCCCAGCTTTCTTGTAGCCCCTCCAGATTTTTGGAAGGTACCACCCCCAATTCCTTCTCCTCAGGGCTGCCCTCAATCCTTTCTCTTCCCAACATCTCCTGGTGTCTGGGATTGCCTCCACCCAGCTGCAGAACCTTGGACTTCCTGCAGTTTGCTCCAGCCCACTTCTCAAGCCATCAATAAATTCTCAGAAATTTCACAGTGTGCTGTCAAAATCCTGGAATCTTTGGATGGGTTGGGATCCAAGTCCAAGAGCAGCTTGCTCCAAGCCCCATCCAACCTAAACTTGAATGTTTCCAGGGATGGGGCAGTCACCACTTCCCTGGACAACCTGTTTGAGGGTCTCCCCACCCAGAGAGGGAAGAATTTCTTACTTAAACTTTGTTTAAATCTCTCCACTTTTCATTGAAAAATTTCTCCCTTGTCTCCCCCCTGCCACAGACCTGGCTACAAAGTTTGTCCCCATTTTTCTTTAAGTACTCAACAGTGCAAGAAGGTCCCTCTGGAGGAATCTTTTCCTCTCCAGGCTGAACAATCCCAACTCCCTCAATCTTTTCATCCCCCAACCTAAATTTATACCCCAAAGATCCAGCAGGATTGTTTCCCATCCCCCCTCTCTCATTTTGGTAAATGAGCATCTCTGAGATCAACTGATCCTTGAGAACTCTGCTAAAAACCTTCAGCTTCCTCCAGAATTCCAGTTCCCAAACTGGGGCTGGAGGAGGTGCTGCCCACTCACCTCTGTGGGGATTTCCACCAACCCAAACTGCTCATTGAATTCGGGTGAGGAACCCGTGAGGAGCCCAACGATGGCAAGACCTGAGAGGAGGATGCTCCACAGCAGAGGTTTGTTCTCCTGGAGGCTCTCCATGAAAGGATGACCCTGAAACCACCACCAGGAGAAGCCATGAGCTGGAGTTTGGGACAATTGGGTGTAAAAAACCAAGTTTGTTCTCCTGGAGGCTCTCCATGAAATGAAAACACCCCCAGGAGAAGCCATGAGCTGGACATAGAGCACCTGGGGGAGAGTTTGGGACAATTGGGTGTAAAAAAAAAAGAGGGAGTTTCCCCACCCTGAGTCTCCTCAGAACCTGGTGTGGGGTTATTGCCTCTTCCTCCCCAAATGGTGGCACTGGAGACATAATTCAAGGTGACTTGCCTTGTAGTTGATGGCAAAGGTGGCCATCTGCATGGCCATGGACATGATGTAGACAGTGCTGTTCACCAAACTGGGCTCAAACTCCTTGTAGAGATCCACAAACTCCTCTTGTCTGTGAAGAAACAAAGCTGGAGGTCAAAAGACCCAACTCCAACCTCTCTTTCTCCCCAAGATCTCTCCCCCAGCTCCAGTTTAGTGAAGGTTTATTGACCAAAGCCACTTCGTTCTCCAAGCTGTGGCCTTGCAGGGGTGAGAGTGGACCTACAGCTGTGGCATGCACACATGGGGATTTTCTTCAAAAATGATCAACCAACAGGAAAAAATTGAGGGGTTTTTTGTGTGTTAGAATCATAGAATGTCAGGGGGGATGCAAGGGACCTCTGGAGATCACAGAGTCCAACCCCTGCCAGAGCAGGATCACCTTGGGATCACCCAGAACCCATCCAGGGGGGTTTGGAAGCCACCAGAGAAGGAGACTCCATAACATCTCCCAACCAGGGCTCCCTCCCCTTCCCAGTCAGAAATTTCTCCTCAGGTTGAGGTGGAACTTCCCATTTTCCAGCTCCAGCCCATCCTTCCTTGGCCTGGGCACCCCTGAACAGAGATTGTCCCCTTCCTCTTGCCCCCCACCCCTCAGCTCTTGGACATTCAGCAGATCCCCTCTCAGCCCCAGGGCTCTCACTCTTTTTTCCCAGCAGAGATGCTCAAGTCCCTTCAGCACCCTCCCAGCTCTCCCTTGGCCTCTCTCCAGTAGATCCCAGTCCCTCCTCAACTGGGGAGCCCCAGACTGGATCCAGCAGAGGGGGAGCAGAACCTCCCTGGATCTGCTGACCACACTTTTCCCGATGTGCCCCAGGCCACCATTGGCCCTCTTTGCCACCAGGGCACATTGCTGACCCCTGGAGAAGTTCTTTTATGAATATTGGGGTATTTTCAGCCTCTAAGCAAGGAGGAAGTGGTGCAGGGGGGGAGGTGGCACCCACCTGGAGCTGCTGCGCTGCTGAGCGCCGCGGTAGAGGTGGACGAGGCTGAGGAAGTGGACAAGGAACTGGAGCAGCACAGTCAGCACTGTGTAGAGGTTGAAGATGTTTGGCAGTGGGCGTTCCTTGGAGAGTGTCTTCAGGGGCTGGGAAGAGAAAAGGAAGAGGAGTTGATTTGTTTTTTTACCTGTTTGAGGGGTTTTTTCCCCAGTAGGATGAAAGGAAGAATCGTGTTTGGTGTCCTGGGGAGGTGGGACACTCAATGGAAGGGTTTGAGCCATGTTCTCCTTCTGCCACCTGGAGAAATCCTCCCTTCAGCACTCAGGAACCTCCCAAAATCCCAAATCCAAAGGCTCTGAGCCATGTTCTCCTTCTGTCACCTGGAGAAATCCTCCCTTCAGCACTCAGGAACCTCCCAAAATCCCAAATCCAAAGGCTTTGAGCCATGTTCTCCTTCTGCCACCTGGAGAAATCCTCCCCTCAGCACTCAGGAACCTCCCAAACCTGGACTCGGGAACCTAATACTGGAACTTCCAGCATGAATTTACTACAATAAACATTTTATTTTTTTAAAGAGGCTCTCCTGCTGTAACCCCAACGTGGCCCAACTGCTGTCCCAACACTTCCCTGCCCTCACCTTGGACCTGGAGATGAAGAGGAAGCAGCCAGCCAGCAGCAGCCCCTGCAGAGTTGCCTGAAAATCACTGAATTTCACCCCTTCCAAGTAGAGGACACTCTGGCTGTAGGCCAGGATGAGGGCATTGAGGGCAAGGATCTTGAACATCTGGAGTGTGGTCACCAGAGTGCAGCGACCTTGTTTGATCACGTGGCAGACTGAGGAGCAAGAAGAAGCAGAGTTTGGAAAGAAAAATGGGTTTGAGGACACTGGTTCCTCAGTTCTCTCTTCTAGAGCTGTAGTGAGGCTTGAGGGAGTGATTGTCCTGAGGGATTGTCCTGAGGGAGGGGACACCTCAAATTCTGGGGTCAGTTCTGAGCTCCTCATGACAAAAAGGACATTGAGGGGATGGAGAAAGGCAATGGAGCTGGGGAAGGGGTTGGAGAACATGGAGAAGGGGCTGGAGAACATAGAGAAAGGGATGGAGAACATGGAGAAGGGTTTGGAGGACTTCCAAGGAACAGCTGAGGGAGCTGGGGGTGTTGATCCTGGAGCAGAGGAGGCTGAGGGGAGACCTTCTGGCTCTTTGCAATCCCTGGAGCCAGGGGGGAGTTGGTCTCTGATCCCAAGGAAAAAGAGGAACAGCCTCAAGTTGTGCCAGGGGAGGTTTAGGTTGGAGCTCAGGAGAAAACTTTTTCCTGAAAGGGTTTTCAGGGCCTGCCCAGGGCAGGGGTTGGAGACCACATCCCTGGAGGGGTTTCCAAGCCCTGGGGATGTTGTGCTGAGGGCCATGGGGGGGTGGTGGTGGCCTGGGCAGTGCTGGGGGAAGGATGGGACTGGATGACCTGAAAGGTCTTCACCACAAACCATTCTACAATTCAGAGTAATCCCCTCCCCCTTGTGTCCCCATCCAAGCCCCCTCCCCAAAATGGGTGGCCAAGCCCTGGGAACACCTTTTCACCCCCTCAACTCCCACCCTTTGTTGTGATTTCTTCCCAAATCCAGGACTCATCTCCTGGGGTCACTTACTGCACTGGATGGAGGAGAGTTTGGAGGTGAAGGGGGCAGCAATGCTGGCATCACCCAACTTCACCACGGGGACACGTTCCTCTTCCAGATCCTTCAGGACCTGGCTGAGCCTCTCCTGCAGGCAACAGGAGAAAGATCTCAACATCCATCTTCTTATCCCAACCTGGTGCTGTCCTCTCCTCCCACCCCTCCTTCCCAAGGGAATTTGGGAAGCCACCAGCACGAGGTGGGCATCCAGCTGGTGGCCAAGTGGGACCTTCTCAACCCACACCCAGGTGCTGTTTGATAGGAAGGAGAAAGGTTTGTGTGTCCATGGGGTGTTTTGGGGTGGAAGGGACCCTAAAGATCAGTTCCAGGCCATGGGCAGGGATATCTCCCATCACTCCAGGTGGCTCCAAGCCCCATCCCACTTGACCTTGGACACCTCCAGGGATGGGGCAGCCACCTCCAGGATCATCTCATGGATCATCCGAGTGGGCTTTAAGGTCCCTTCCAATCCAAACCATTCCAGGATCTGAAGCTCATCCAGTGCCTTCCATCTCCCATGGGCAGGGACACCTCCCACCACCCCAGGTGGCTCCAAGCCCCATCCAACCTGACCTTGGAGACCTCCAGGGATGAGGACAACCTGTGCCAGGGTCTCCCCATCTTCCCAGGGAAGAATTTCCTCCTGAAGTCCATCCCAAATCTCCCCTCTCCCAGTTTAAAGCCATCCCCCCTCAGACCTGTGTCCAAAGTCTCTCCCCAGATTTCCTGGAGCCCCTTCAGGCCCTGGAGGTCCTACTGGAGAAATCTGAAAGGACTTCAGGCACTGGAAGCTGCTCCAAGGTCTCCACCTCTCCCAGAGCTGCTCCAGCTTTGCCCATTTCCATTCCTCATCAATTGATCGTAAAACCAGAAGAAGAACCAAGAGGAAGGAGAAGCTGAAGGAGTTTTGGAACCACCTGGTTACCAACCCTCTGCTCTGCCAGCTGCTCCTCTCGTTGGGACATCACCCTCTGTTTGGCAGCACGGGATGAAGGCCTCAGAACCCCCGTGCCCAACGCCGGCACCGCCGCCCGCCCGTCGCTGGGGCCATCCCGAGGTCTCCTCTTCCGTTCAGGAAGTCTCTCAGGAGCATTTGCCAGCAGTGCCACCCCTGCCAGAAGGTAAAGAAAGCTCAGCTGCAAGGAACAAGGGTTGTTCTCATGTTGGGAAAGCATCTTCACTCAGGAAGACAAAAAAAAAAACCCAAACCAAACCAAAACACATCAAGAGGAAAGCTTTCTTCCAAGAAAAGGTCTTGGCAGCCAATTCCTGCTGGGAGGCTCCCAGTGGTGGCCCCACCAGTTTGGAGATTGTTCCTGATGTTGGCTTCTGTTAGCAGCTCGACCCCAGCCCTTGAAATCCTGGAGAATCCAACCCTGGAGTTGTTTTTTGGGAAGAGGAGGTGGGAGGGACTCACCCACGTCTGCGTGCTTCAGAGCTCCAACGTCGTTGGTGCCATCTCCACACATCAGGGTGACAAAGCCCAAGCTCTTCAGAGCTGTGATGACAAATTCCTGACCCCCCACCCCAAAAAAAGAGGAAAAAAAAAAAAAGGTGAGAGCTGGCAGACTGCGTGGTCCCACGTGGGTTCAACATCTTGGACAAGTGCTGCTGCTTGGCCTCACCCTTGGTCACCAAAAGCTTCCACCTCCCCCTCCAAGGTTTGTTGTAGGAGCATGGGCAGGGACACCTCCCACCATCCAGGGTGCTCCAAGCCTCATCCCACCTGACCTTGGATACCTCCAGGGATGGGGCAGCCACCTCCAGGATCATCTCATGGATCATCCAAGTGGGCTTTAAGGTCCCTTCCAATCCAAACCATTCCATAATCTGAAGCTCATCCAGTGCCATCCATCTCCCATGGGCAGGGACACCTCCCACCACCCCAGGTGGCTCCAAGCCCCATCCCACCTGACCTTGGAGACCTCCAGGGATGAGGACAACCTGTGCCAGGGTCTCCCCACCTTCCCAGGGAAGAATTTCCTCCTGAAGTCCATCCCAAATCTCTCCTCTCCCAGTTTAAAGCCATCCCCCCTCATCCCATCCCTCCAGACCTTTGTCCAAAATCCCTCCCCAGATTTCCTGGAGCCCCTTCAGGCCCTGGAGGTCCTACTGGAGGGATCTGAAGGGACTTCAGGCACTGGAAGGTGCTCCAAGGTCTCCCTGGAACCTTCTCTTCTCCAGGCTGACCAACCCCAACCTCTCAGCCTGGCTCCAGAGCTGCTCCAACCCTCCCACCATCTCCAGGGACATCTCTGGATTCACCCCAACAGCTCCGTGGTCCTTGGGAATCTTCTCACCTTCTGCTTTGGCACCACCCTGGCAAAGACCTGGATGTGTGGGATGAGCTTCAGGAGCTGCTGTTTGCTGACCACCTGCAGGTGAGCCAGACCTTCCCCTGTCACACAGAGGTCATAGTGCTGTGTCAGCTCTCCCAAGGAGTTTGGAAAAATGGGGAGGACCACGGCACCATCCAGGGACCTCCACTGCCAGCTGGAACCTGGAGAAGGAAGCAGGAGTTTGAGCCCAGCAGGTCCAGGAGGTGAGGAACATTCCCAGTGCTCCCAGTGTCTGCACCATGGACAAGAGGCCCTGAGCTTCTCAGGACAGTGAAGTGCCACCTCCCACCTGGGGACAGGCTTTTTGGGGACCCTCCTCCCTTCCAGTTGGGGACACAAAGCCATCAGCTTCCTTGGGTGGTCTCTGGATGGCCAGGAGACCCTCAACCCAACATTATTTGTGGGATTTTTGGTGCTCAGAGCACTGGAGGGAGGAGGTGGGCACAAGATTCCAAGCTGGAGGAAAAAGGGAGAAAGGACAGAGGGACATCCATCCCTCTGATGTCTTTTCCTTTGTCACCACCAGCACTGACAGGAGGTGCTGGGCTTTGGTACCATGTCCCAGGTGGGGGTTTTGGGCTGTTGTCCCCCAAAAGGTGGAGGGTTTGGGGTGGGTCACCTGGGCTGAGGGGAGGCTGCAGGATGAGGGTTTGTTCTCGTTGGAGAAAGTGGAGCTCTCTGGCCACGTGGCAGGCAGTGAGGGGGTTGTCTCCTGTGATCATCACTACCTGAGGGGACAAAGGAAAAAAAAAATAAATAAAAATCAGCTCTGGGTGAAGAGGCAGCACTTGACAAGGAGTCTTCTAAGGCTAAAAGGATTTGTGCCCAGCTGGGATGCTGCTGGCATGGCCCAGGAGATAAAATTGGAAATAAAATTGAGTTAAAAATAAAATTGGGTTGGAAAAGACCTTGAAGATCATGGAGTCCCAACCATGAACCCAGCTCTCCCAAAGCCACCAGGAGGTGCAACCTCAGCACTTCCCAGCACCAATCCTGCTCCTGCTAGCCACAGCAGTGCTGATACTAGCCAAGGTGCTAGTGGGCAACCCAACAACCCCAGGACCCTGTTTTGTGTCCTCTGGGCCTGGGTGAATCCCACCAGAAGAAGAACCTCAACATCCAGAAGATCTCCCTGCCTTCCCCATCCCCTTGCTTCCCAAAGCTCCCCAAATTCCACATCCCAGAGGCTGGGAAGGTGAGGGTGGTGCTGAGGCTCACGTGGTGTGAAGCATTCTGGATCTCCCTGATGACAGCTTTGGAATCAGCTTTGAGAGGGCAGGAGACCACCATGAAGCCCACAAACCTCAGGTCACATTCCAGAGCTTCCCTCTTCATGTCTCTCACCTGCCAAAAGGAAGAAGCAAACCAAATGTCACCAAATGCTCCAAATGTCACCAAATGCTCCATAGCAACCATCACCTTCTTCCAAGGGGTGCAAGAAAGCCACCTGAGAAGCACAGAGCAACCCTGGCCCATCCCCAGCTTCTCTTGGAAGGTTTTTTGGCCACAAAGTTCTAGAGAAGCCATCACACTTCCCCATCCCCACCTAAAACCAGGCTGACAGCTCCAGACTTCAGAGAATCATGGAATGGGAGGGGTTGGTTGGGAAGGACCTCTGGAAATCATGGAGTCCAACCCCCTGCCACAGCTGGATCACTTTGGGATCATCCAGAAGCCACCCAGGGGGGTTTGGAAGCCACCAGAGAAGGAGACTCCAGAACCTCTGTGGGCAGCCTGGGCCAGGGCTCCCTCCCCCTCCCAATCAGAAATTTCTCCTCAGAAGGAAGAAAATTTGAAATTTCCACCTCAGGTTGAGGTAGAACTTCCCATCTTCTACCTCCAACCTTTTCATCTGCAGGAACCCAAATTCACCACCTGGATTTTTTTAATTTTTATTTTTTTAGAAGCTCCGGGTGGGAAAACCACCACAGTTACAGGAATTTGGGGACAAAAGTCCCATCCCTTTCTTCCCTGCTCCCCTCTGGTGGGGTCTCCATGGCCAGGGACAGACAGACAGACAGACAGACAGCCCCAGGTACCTGCTGGTGGCTCAGGTGACCCAGTTCCTTGTAGCCCAGGGCCAAGACCCTCGCCCCTTGGTGGGAAATTTCTGTGTGGACGGCGTGGTAATTGCTGGGGCACTGAGACAGCTGGAAAAAAAAACAAAAAAAAAAAAGAAAAAAACCCAAACCACCCTGATCAGAAAATTCCAAACACAGCCCAAGCATTTCACGTGGTTTTTGTTTTGGTTTGGTTTTTCCTTAATGAAATTCTGTGGTTTTAACTCCCCACCCCCCAAAAAAAAAATTAAATCTAACTTGTAGAATGTGGTTCTCAGAGCTGGCTCCACAAAAGGGGGGGCACAGAAGGGACCTTCTAACAAAATTCTCTCTCCTTTAAAACCAAACTGAGCTAAACTAAAGTCACAGTTTGTATTTGGAATATTTTGCCAACTATGAAGCATTTAAAAAAAAATAAATGGAAGAGCAGTGCTGGGGGTTGATAGATACTGATTTTTTTTTCTGATTTTATTCTAAATATTCTGATTTGGGGGGGGGGATGATTTTATTCTAAATATTCTCTTTTTTTTTTCCTGATTGATTTTATTCTAAATAATTTTTTCCCTAAGGAAAGTTACTGGAAATACACACAGCTACTGTAGAAGAAATTGAGTCTGTTTCAAGAGAAAGTCAGCTGTTTGTGTATCCAAAAATTTGTATTTTGGAGGTTTCTGTTGACACAAAACTCTGCATTGAGCTGTGCTGTGTTTGGGAAAGGAGCTCAGGGGTTGCTCCACTTCCTTTCTGAGAGCAGAAGGTAATGGAGATGTCCCCATTTGGTGGTTTATCAGAGTCATGGCTGGTTTATAAATGTATAAAAATTATCTACATTTAATATTAATCTAAATTATCTACATTTAATAAAAATTATCTAACCCTAACCCTTAATATTTACTTATTAATTATTACTCCATGTAATAATTTATTATTACTCCATGTAATAATTTACGAGAGTAATGAATAATCAATATAAATGTCTATAAATTTATATAAATAATAATTTCCATGGTGCTGGGCATGCCCTCATTTAACAACTTACATGATTAATGGATAATTTATATAAATTCTAATAAAATTTTATAGAAAATTTATACATATAAGATTTCCAAGGTTTGGCTCTGCCTCCATTTAATAATTTCCAGTAGTAACAGAGAATTGAAATTTCTATAAATCCACATAAATAATAATTCCCAAGGCAATGGCCAATGTCCCCATTCCAGGAGTATCTGAAGGGTGAGGAGGCACCTTTGGGAGTCTCCCCCCAACTTCCATCCCTCTCCCACCCTTGGCCAATGCCCCGGGAAGACGTTGGGTTTGGCCAAGGTCCCCAAAGGGGTTGGGTTTGCTTTAGGATCTTTTCCAGGCTGAAATCCACCCCTAAATCATCCCGGGAGAAGCAGAGGTGGAAGGGGAGGAGGTGAGGAGCATTTTTTCTCCCCTGCTCACCATGGTTTGGAGGGTTTCTGGGGCCCCTTTGACAGCTGCAATGTAGCAGAGCTCGGCTGAGCCGCTCTTCTCGTAGGAGGCCAGGACAGACATTCTCTTCAGGGCACTGGCAAAATGAAAGCGCTGGTGAATTTTCAGTCCCTGAGTTTTAATACTTCGGGGGAAAACTTTCTCATCTGGAAACAAAGAGATCAGGACATCCTGAAAGGTTTCTGGGTAGCAAAAGCCACTTTTTCCCTCCCTCTTCCCTTCTGCCGGACCTTCCCCGAAGGAGCCGCGGATGGAGCGAGGTGCTCGGTTCCCTCAAGGATTCAAAGGAATAAAAAAAGAAAAATCTCAGAGCACTGAGCCTGAATGCTCAGGCAGAAGGCTGCAGGTGAATTTCCAGGGAGATTTTGAAAGCAGAGGGAAAAATCCAGAAGCAAAAACCCCCAACCCCAAGGGTCTGAGCTGAAAACAGCCCCAGTGTCCTCAGGAAATGCTTCCTGCTGCTCCCATCCCCCTATGGCCTCAAGGAATTTTGTCATTGGAAAGGGCACTGAGCACTGGGACAGCCCCCACCAGAGAGGACATGGAGCCAGCAGCCCTGCAGGTACCCAAAACCCAGGCAGATGTGGTGCTGAGGGAGCTGGGTTGGCACTGGAGGTGGCAGAGTTGGGTTGGGGGGTGGCAGCTCTGGAATTCTCCTCTGGACACTTCCCAACCCTTCCAGGTCCTTCTTGGAGTTGGGTTGGGGGGTGGCAGCTCTGGAATTCTCCTCTGGACACTTCCCAACCCTTCCAGGTCCTTCTTGGAGGTGGGTTGGGGGGTGGCAGCTCTGGAATTCTCCTCTGGACACTTCCCAACCCTTCCAGGTCCTTCTTGGAGTCAGGACTTGGCTGAACCTCATTTTATTGAGGCTTGGCCCACTGGTCCAGGTCCCTCTGCAGAACTTTCCTACCCTGGAGCA
The DNA here is from genome assembly GCA_023637945.1 of Phaethornis superciliosus. NCBI lineage: Eukaryota > Metazoa > Chordata > Aves > Apodiformes > Trochilidae > Phaethornis > Phaethornis superciliosus. The sequence continues at coordinate 46,455 of JAJQWJ010000046.1, read as the reverse complement.
GCTCCAACATTTCCACCCAACTTGGTGTCAGCTCCAAAAGTTCCTGAGGAAGCTCTCAATTCCCTCATCTACCTCACTGATGAAGATCTTGAACGGGAGCAGCCCCAAGACTGAGCCCTGGGAGCCACCTGGGGCCATTGGTCACCAAGTGGATTGAACTCTGTTGACCCCAACTCGTTGGGCCAGGCCATGCAGGGAGTTTAAAGCCACCCAAAACTCCACCTCTCTGTGCCACAAGCCCTTGGCTTCTCCAGGAGAAGCTGTGGGAGATGGTGGCAAAGGTTTTCCTGAAGTTCAGGCAGGTCCAGTGCTGTGTAAACATCTCCAGCATCAAGCACGGAGAATTTTATGCTCAGAAGTGACCCAAACCCAGAGTTCTCATCCTCCAAATCCCTCTCTCCACCTCTCAGTGGGGTTCAGGGAGGAGCTGGCATCAGATTTTACCTTTGGTCAAGGTCCAGTCCACAGCCATCAACATGGCCTTCTCCAAGGGATCTCCCACCAAGGTCCCATCATCCAACTGGACCAGGGAGTGGCAGGTGGCAATGGCCCTGTGGGTCTCCACTGGGATGTCAGACACAGGGGTCACCTCCTTCCCCTCCCTGCAGAAAGAAACAAAAAAGATCATCCCTGTGAAAAGCCCCTCAAACCTCCTCCTCCTCTGTGAGCAGGAGAGATCAAAGCTGTTGGGAATCTGGAGCTGCCTCAACTGCAAACAGCACCAAAACCCCAAAGTTTCAGCCCATTCTGCACCACAAATGTTTTTTTTAACACCCCCCTGGCAGTGTCCAAGGTCAGGTTGGATGGGGCCTTGAGCAATCTGGGCTGGGGGAGGTGTCCTTGCCCATGGCATGGGGTGGGTCTGGATGATCCTGAAGGTCCTTTTTCACCCAAACCAGCCTGAAATTCCATGACTGGAGTTCCCAACTCAGGAAGTCCTCCAGGACAATTAAATTCCCAAGTTCTGAGCCCATGAAGTCACTGCAGATCCCAACACCCTTCTTCCTTTCCACCTCAATCCCCTTTCCCTTCTCCAAATCCTTCCATTATCTTTTCCTCCCTCCCAGGATGGGGTTTCACTTGTGCCTCATGATCTCCCCCAGTGCCCCAAAACCCAAATCCCAGAAGAAAAATCCCAACCTGGACCCACCTGAGCCCAGCAACTCCTCTCACCACCAGGTGATCACTGGTCAGGGTCCCTGTTTTGTCAAAGCAGCAAACTTGGACTTTGCCAGCAAAGGGGATGCGGAAGGGTTCTGTGCAGTAAACATCTGGGAGAGAAAAGGGAGAAATTGGTGAGAAATCAGCCCCAAAGTTAGGAAAGCATCTCTGGGGGCTTTGGTCCCAAGGCAGGAGCTGGAAAGGTGGAGTTCTGCTGGACCTGAGGAAGCCCAAACTCCCCAGGGTGAAGTTTTGTGGCATTTGAAAAGAAAAGAGAAACCAAAGTGAGGGGTGAGAGAGTCCAAGGCTGAGCAGGGAGTCCTTGGTCTGACCCAATCCTGGAACCCCTGGGGGTGGAGAAGACCTTGCAGGCTCCAAACCCTTCCCCCAGCACTGCCCAGGCCACCACCACCCCCCCATGGCCCTCAGCACAACATCCCCAGGGCTTGGAAACCCCTCCAGGGATGTGGTCTCCAACCCCTGCCCTGGGCAGGCCCTGAAAACCCTTTCAGGAAAAAGTTTTCTCCTGAGCTCCAACCTAAACCTCCCCTGGCACAACTTGAGGCTGTTCCTCTTTTTCCTTGGGATCAGAGACCAACTCCCCCCTGGCTCCAGGGATTGCAGAGAGCCAGAAGGTCTCCCCTCAGCCTCCTCTGCTCCAGGATCAACACCCCCAGCTCCCTCAGCTGCTCCTTGGAAGTTCTCCACTTCTTTCTTGTTCTCCAGCCCTTTCTCCTTTTCTCCACCCCCTTCTTAATATTCTCCAGCTCCTTATCCATGTTCTCCATCCCTTTCTCCATGTCCTCCAGCCCTTTCTCCTTGTTCTCCACCCCCTTCTTAATATTCTTCAGCTCCTTATCCATGTTCTCCAGCCCTTTCTCCTTGTTCTCCAGCCCTTTCTCCCTGTTCTCCAGCCCTTTCTCCCTGTTCTCCAGCCCTTTCTCATCACAAGGGGCCCAGGATTCAAGGTTTGGCCTCCCCAGTGCTGGGCACAGAGGGGACAATCACTCCCCCACCTCTCTCGCTGCTTCAGAAAAGGAAAGAATTGAGGCACAAAGCCCCAGAACTGATCCTGAGGGACCCAAACCTGACCACTGGGTGCAGAACTGTGGGACCACTGATCCACCAGGGTTTCCAGGTGACTTTCTCCCCTCCCACCCTTCATTTGGGACCCACTTTAAAGCAGGCACTGAAGTTCTTCAGGGTTTAAACCCCAGGCTGGCACTGAGGAGGTGACAATCATTTCCCCTCCAAGGTCTCAGAAGAGAAAACCCAAAGCTGGGGTTGGTCCTGAGCTGGGGTTGGGTACTTACAGAGCTTGGCCAAGGCAATGAGGGAGGTGTTGACAGCCAGGGAAAGCTCAATGGGAAGTTCAGGTGGAACAACTGAGGTGAGGATTAACGTGCACTCCAGGAAAAGCTTGTAACGGTTCCTGCTGGGATCCTTGGTGCCTGGGGAATGGAGATGGGAGAGCTGAGCACCTCCTCCTCCCCCTGCCTGCTCCCCAGGCCCCACTGAGTGCCCCAGAGAAGCTCACCTACCTAGGAAGGACTGGGGGAGGGCAAGAAAAGCATCCAGAGAGGGCCCCCTCCACCCAAACACTGGAGCAGCCCAACCCAGGGATTGGAAATCTCAGAATTTCTCTCTCACCTCTCCTTCCCACAAACTTGGGAGACCTGGAAAGAGGCAAGGGGAAAAAAAAAAATAATAATAATAAAAAAAACCACCCCTCACCTTCAATCCAGACGTAGGCTGCAGCAGCAATGGCAAAGACCAGGAGGAAGAGGATGAAAATGAAGGTCTCTAAGTTATTGGCTGTCACTCTCTTCACCCCAAAGAGGATTGTACGGAGCAATTTCCCCTGAGGAGAAGAAGCTTCAGTGGGAGAAGCCACCTCCAGGCAGCACTTTCTTAAAAATCTCTCTGGAATCCAATTAAATGACATTCTGGCCTGAAAATTCTGATCCCCTGTGATCCTCTATCACCCATCATTAATCTCTTAAAAAAAAACCCCAACTCTTTGCTAGGTCATTGAGTTGATGATTGCTTTGAAGCCAATTTTGATTTTTAACTGAAAAAACTCCCAGTCAGGTTTGGTGTCTCCCCCAAAACACTTCAATCTCTTTTTCCAAGAATTAGGCTTAAAAAACCAGCGGATAAAGGGGGATTTCAGGGATCACCAGGAGGTGAAGCAGATACACAGCATGGTCAGACCAACAGGAAAAAGCCCTTGGAGTCCTGGTGGCCAGGAAATTCTCCAGGGGTCAGCCCAGAGGGCCAATGGTGTCCTGGGGCACATCGGGAAAAGTGTGGTCAGCAGATCCAGGGAGGTTCTGCTCCCCCTCTGCTGGATCCAGTCTGGGGCTCCCCAGTTGAGGAGGGACTGGGATCTACTGGAGAGAGGCCAAGGGAGAGCTGGGAGGGTGCTGAAGGGACTTGAGCATCTCTGCTGGGAAAAAAGAGTGAGAGCCCTGGGGCTGAGAGGGGATCTGCTGAATGTCCAAGAGCTGAGGGGTGGGGGGCAAGAGGAAGGGGACAATCTCTGTTCAGGGGTGCCCAGGCCAAGGAAGGATGGGCTGGAGCTGGAAAATGGGAAGTTCCACCTCAACCTGAGGAGAAATTTCTGACTGGGAAGGGGAGGGAGCCCTGGTTGGGAGATGTTATGGAGTTTCCTTCTCTGGTGGCTTCCAAACCCCCCTGGATGGGTTCTGGGGGAGCTCCAGGGGTCCCTTCCAACTCTGAGAGTTCTGGGAGAGCTGATGGAGCTCCTGAAGTGCAGGAAGGCCACAGGGAGAGTCCTAGGAAGAACCCCAAGCACCAGGAGAGGAAAGGGAACATCCATGGGGAAAGGTTGAAGGGAGAAGATTGGAAATTCCACCTCAACCTGAGGAGAAACTTCTGGGCCATGAGGGAGCTGTGGTTGGAGAGGTTCTGGGGTCTCCTCTGGAGGCTTCCAAACCCCCTGGCTGGGTTCTGGTGATCCTGCTGTGGCAGGGGGTTGGACTCCATGATCTCCAGAGGTCCCTCCCAACCCCTCCCAATCCCAACTCCCAGGCTTCCACATCAAAGAGCAGATGAATTATTTGACACAGAGAGCCCCACCCTGTTTATTCCCCTTTTTTCAGGCCCTTATTTTCTATTCTCCCACTGCTGTGTTTCATCAGGATTTCCTTTCCAGCATCACTGCTAAGACAAGAGGTGAGGAGGCACTTTCCCACCTTACCTGGGAGGTGTTGAATCCAGTCCTCAGGGCATAGGCCACACACCCATTATCCACAGCTGGAGGGAAAAAAGACACAAAAAAAAAAAAATATTTGGTGTAAAGCTTTCCCAGGCTTCTCCCAGACAGAGAGCACCCATGCCTCTCACTAATGAGGGGGAATAATCAACTTGAAGATCTCAGCATCATTAAGATCACGATGATCTTTAAGATTTAATGATCTTCATCTCATGAAAATCATTTCAAAAGAGTGGATCCTTCCTAAAAAAGGCATTGAAACCCCTTGAGAACAACCCCCTGGGTCTTTCTGGGAGGGAATTGAGGAGGTACCCACGTTTCAGGCCTGTGCTGGCTTTCTGGGGTGGGATGTGCTGCACCACTTTGGTTCCCCCAAATATGATGTGGAGTCGGGAATCTGCCTGCATGTCCAGGACATGTTCTGGATTCAGCTCCTCCACAGGCTCCTGCAGGACAAAAAAAATTTAAAAACCCAACAAATCACAGCCAGGAAGAAGGAAACTTCAAGGGTTTTGTTGCTTGTCCTTATCCTGTGAGGTGTTCCTCACCTCCTGGTGCAGAGACATGAAGATAAGAATACTCATAATACAGGTTTGAAGAGAAGGAAGGATTCCACTTTTTTAAATTATTTTTCTATTTCCTTGTTTAGTTTTGAAATGGGTCTTAGTGGAATTTGACCAGAAATTATTGGTGTCACAACAGCACCTAGGGAAAAGGCCTCAAAAATCTTTACCTTTTTCTTTATTTGCTTTATCTTTTTTTTTTTTATCTTTACCTTTCTTGATTTGCTTTATCTTTTTTTTAATCTTTACCTTTTTCTTGATTTCCTTTATCCTTTTTTTTTTATCTTTACCTTTTTCTTGATTTGCTTTATCTTTTTTTTTTTAATCTTTACCTTTCCCTTGACTTGCTTTATCCTTTTTTCTTTTATCTTTACCTTTTTCTTGATTTCCTTTATCTTTTCTGCAGGGTGTGGAGTGGGAGGCCAAGGGGCAATGGTTTCCAACTTCAAGATTTAGATAACAGGAGGAAATTCCTTACTGTGAGGGTGCTAAGAGGTTGCCTGTGGCTGCTCCATCCCTGGAGGTGTCCAAATCCAGGCTGGATGGGGCTTGGAGCCACCTGGGAAATATCCCTGCCCATCCAAGCTTCCAAACTCCCCTGGATGAGCCTGAGCTGATCCTGCTTTGGCAGGGGGTTGGACTCCCTGCTTTCCAGAGGTCCCTTCCAAGCCTTCTTGTTCTCTAGGAATATTTTTGACTTTTCCATCTGGGAAAGGGCAAGGAGAAGCAGGGAAGGGAACTCTGACAGACCTTCATCTGGGGCACAGACTCCCCAGTCAGCATGGCCTCATCCACGATGCAGCGGCCACGCAGCAGCAGCACGTCACAGGGCACCAGGTTCTCCTGGGGAGAGCGACCTGCAGGAGGAGAGCAGAGCCACTTCTCAGGGAAAAGGGAATGGCCTTTGGAATCCCAGGAGGCTTTGAGTCGGAAGGGACCTTGGAACCCATCCAAATCCAACCCTGCCACGGGTGGGGACACCTCCCACCAACCCAAGTGGCTCCAATGCGGCCTTGGAGACCTCCAGGGATGGGGCAGCCACCTCCAGGATCATCCAAGTGGGTTCCGTGGTTCCTTCCAGCCCAAAATATTCCATGATTTTAAGATCATCCACTTCCAACCATCTGCCGTGGGCAGGGACACCTCCCAGGTTGCTCCAAGCCCCATCCCACCTTCCCTTCAGCCACAGGGGAAGGAGATGGAGAACCATGGAAGGAAGGGATGGAAAACATGGGAGGAGGGGATGGAAAGCATAGGGAAAAGGGATGGAAAACCATAGGGAAAGGGGATGGAAAACCATAGGGGAAAGGGATGGAAAACCATAGGGAAAAGGGATGGAAAACCATGGGGGAAAGGGATGGAAAACCATGGAGGAAAGGGATGGAAAACCATGGGGGAAGGAAATGGAGAACCATAGGGAAAAGGGATGGAAAACCATAGGGAAAGGGGATGGAAAAGCACAGGGGATGGAGAACTTTGGAGGAACAGGTGAGGGAAGTTTCTGGTTGGACTGGATGGGCTTAGAGCTCTTTTCCAACGGAAAGGATTCCCAGATGGAGTCACTTGGCTCTGGCTGAGGTTTCAGCACCTGACACCACATCCTGGGCAAAACAACCTTCAGAGGGAGAGCTCTGCCCTTCCCCTTCCTCTTCTGAAAGAATTTGTCAGGAGGGGGAGAAATCTTCACCTCCCCAATCCTCCCCAGCAGAATCTGAGGTGAATTTATCAAGATTTGGAGATCAAAAAGTTCCAAGAGATTCAACCCAAAGTGGCCCTTGGAAGTGTGCACCCCCAAAGCACCCAAGAGAGAGGAGGAGATGTGGATTTGGGGTTTTTTTTGGGGGGGGGTCCCCTGAGTCCTCACCAAGGGAAATGATGTCCCCTGGGATGATCTCATCGCTGCAGATCGGGCGCCACTTCCGGTTCCTGTAAACCTGGAAGGGAATCCAAAGGTTTTTGTGGAGCTGCTGTGACAGGGAAGGGAAAATAAAAAGGAGGGAGGAAGGGAAGGGGGGAGGGAAAAGGAAGGAAAGGAGGGAGGGAGGGAGAGGAGGGAGGGAGGGAAAGAAGGGAGGGAAAAGGAGGGAGGAAAAGGAAGGAGGAAAAGGAGGGAGGGAAAGGAGGAAGGAAAAGGAGGGAGGAGGAAAAGAAGGGAGGAGGAAAAGGAGGGAGGAGGAAAAGGAGGGAGGAGGAAAAGGAGGGAGGAGGAAAAGGAGGGAGGGAAAAGGAGGGAGGGAAAAGGAGGGAGGGAAAAGGAGGGAGGGAAAAGGAGGGAGGGAAAAGGAGGGAGGGAAAAGGAGGGAGGGAAAAGGAGGGAGGGAAAAGGAGGGAGGGAAAAGGAAGGAGGGAAAAGGAAGGAGGGAAAAGGAAGGAGGGAAAAGGAAGGAGGGAAAAGGAAGGAGGGAAAAGGAAGGAGGGAAAAGGAAGGAGGGAAAAGGAAGGAGGGAAAAGGAAGGAGGGAAAAGGAAGGAGGGAAAAGGAAGGAGGGAAAAGGAAGGAGGGAAAAGGAAGGAGGGAAAAGGAAGAGAGGGAAAAGGAAGGAGGGAAAAGGAAGGAGGGAAAAGGAAGGAGGGAAAAGGAAGGAGGGAAAAGGAAGGAGGGAAAGGAAGGAGGGAAAGGGAGAGGGAAGAGAGGGAAGAGAGAAAGAAAGAAAGAGAGAAAGAGAGAAAGAAGAAGGGAAGAGGTTCCTCACCTGGATGGTGTAGGGTTTGTTGCCCATTTTCCGGATTTCTGACATGTTCCTCATCTGCTGCTGGACCAGGGAAGCTTCAAAAGCCACCAGCATGGAGAGGGTGAAGACGCTGTAGTACCAGTACTCATCCAGGCACCACAGCCCCACACAGAACACCTGGGACACAAGGGACACCAAAGTCACCCTCAGAACAGGGGAAATTCCCCATTTCCCGGGGGTTATTTTTGGTGAAGTTCCCATGGGGGAGGTTTAGCTGTAGGGAACTGGAAAAAAAAAAAAAGAAATTAAGGAGGAACTGGGGGGAATGTCAGGAATAAAATCAATTTCCCAGCATTTTCTCTTGATTTGAGGAATGAGCATCTCAGTTGCAGCTTTCCAGCCAAAATTCTAACGGATTCTCTCCTTTTTTATCAGGAAAAAGCACTTCCAGCTCTTTTATTTTCATCATTTTACCTGGAAAACGAAGAAGGGAGCAGTTGCTCTTTCTTTAAAGAGTTCCAGGAATTCTGGCACCACCATCTCAGCCCTGGGAAAGATTTAAATCCTCATTAATCTCAATCTCCCAGATTCTCAGCAGACAAAAACCAACCCAAAAGGCACCTGCAGCCTCTGGGGTCAGCCCCAGCACATCCAGAGTTTCTCTTTCCTCCTCAGAATTCCCCATTTCCAATTATTTTGATTCACCTCGGGGGTCATCAATAATTAATTCCCATTATTATTCCCATTTATAACCCAACCCTGGAGGAATCCCCTTGGTCTGACCCCACTCTCTTCCCTTAAAGGAATCACTTCAGATGATTCTGGAAGAAATTCCAGGAAGAACTGAATTTTATTTTTTTAAAAAGGCCCAAATCTGGGGTTTGACAGTGTTTGAGGGGGTTTTTTTGTTTTTTTTTTCCCCTCAGAAGGATCTGAGCCTGGAAAACTCACTTGTTTGTCCCATATTTCTTCTCAGCTGCTCGGATTTCTTTGTCTTCCTGGTAGCCTCTGGCATTCTGGTAGTAGAGAAGAGGATGTTCCACAGGGAAAGCAACAGGGAGAAACTGTTTCTTGCCATCTGACTCATAGGAATATTTGATTTTCTGGAATTCAAAGGAGAGAGCTTCCTGCCCATCCTCACCCTGCAGAGAAAGGGGAAAAAAAAAACCAACCCAAAAGTTGGGCAGACCCCAAAGGAGAGGAATTCCCAATCCTTTAAATCTTTAACCCTGGTGTGGTTCTGCTGGGAGACACCCTTTGGAATTAAGAGAGTTGATTTTTTTGGTTTGGTTTTTTCCTCCCTAGTTTTTGAAGTGCAAAAGTGCCACTTTGGTGGGGAACCCAAAGCTCTGATCCCTGCAGCTGTGGCCTCACCTGATCCCTGTGGAGAGGAACCAATTCCACAGATCCATTGTTTGGGGTTGGCACCACTTTGGCCAAGGTGGCTTTCTTAGGACAAGGTTCCTGAAAAAGAAAAAAAAAAAAAATTAAAAAGTTTGGCATGGGCTGAGCTGGAAATGGCATCAGGAGGGAGGTGGATTGAGAAAAATCCCAAAAATCCCCCCCAAAAAGTGGATTCAAACTCAAGGGAAGATCTAAACCCCTCCCCCCCCAATTCTCAACCACCCCCATGGGCTAAGGGGGAGCAGAAAAAGCCCCAGAGGCTACAAAAAAGCTGGGATCTTGGGATCCCAGAGGAAATCAGGCACTGGGATGGGCTGCCTGGGGAAGTGGTGGATTCTTTGGGCTCTTGGGAAGCAGGAGGAGCAGAGGGAATGGCTTCAAAACCCAGGGAGGGAGATTCAGCTGGGATTTTGGGAAGCCCCAGGGGAAACGGGGAGAATCCCCATCCATCCCTGGAAGTTTTTTGGGCTGGATGAGCAGCCGGATGGCGGGAAGGGATGTGCAGGGAGGAACCTTTCAGCTCCTTCCCATGGATCCCATGGATCCTTTGCTTTTCCCCGAGGTTTCCCCGGACTCACCCGGACACAAGTCAAGGCGCAATGAGCATGAACCGACCAGAGCCCGGAGAGAGCAGTCAGGAGATGGAGCCCTGCCAGAGCCACCAGACTCAACACCGCAGCTTCAGGGAATGAGGAGCCCGCACTTTTCGGGCCTTCTCCTCCTCCTCCTCCTCCTCCTCCTTCCTCCTCCATCCCCCCCGCCGCTTCCCCCCAGGCCGCCCAGAGCCGCGGCCCCCAGAGCCACAGCCAGGCCGGGTACAGTCCGGCTACGAAAGGGAGAACGGTGCCGTGAAGGAGCCGTGGCCGCCGCCGGTAAAGGGTAACGGAGGAGAGGAGCTCGTCCGGCCCCGCCGCCATCTCCTGACAGAGCCGCCCCGTGACGTCTGAAAGCTGCGACAGGAGCAGAGCGGCCCCTGGGGTCGCGCAGAGATGACGTATGAGGAGAGCGGCGGCGGCGGGGGAATGTGAGTGAGGGGAGAGGGGGGACAGGGGGACAAGGGGGGACAGGGGGGTCCTGAGACATTCCTGAGACATTCCCGAGACATTCCCTTCCCTTTCCCTTCCCTTTTCCTTCCTTTCCCCTTTTCCCCTTTTCCCCTTTTCCCCTTCCCCCATTCCCCTTCCCCCTTTTCTTCTTTTCCCTTTCCTTTTCCCTTTCCTTTTCCCTTTCCTTTTCCCTTTCCTTTTCCCTTTCCTTTTCCCTTTCCTTTTCCCTTTCCTTTTCCCCCTCTCCCCCCTTGCTCCCTTTCCCTTCTCCTCCCCATTCCTTTTCCCTTTCCCCCCCTTTTCCTCTCCCCCTTATTTCCCCTCCCCCTTCTCCTCTCCCTTTCCCCCCCACCTTTTTTTCCCCTTTCCTCCTCCCCATGTCCCTTGTCCCCTCCCCTTGTCCCCTCCCCACGTCCCTTGTCCCCTCCCCATCTCCCTCGTCCCCATCTCCCTGTCCCCTCCCCATGTCCCCTCCCCATCTCCCTGTCCCCTCCCCATGTCCCCTCCCCATCTCCCTGTCCCCTCCCCATGTCCCCTCCCCATCTCCCTGTCCCCTCTCCCTGTCCCCTCCCCATCTCCCTGTCCCCTCCCCAGGCTGGCAGCCCTGGATGTCACCTCCCGTCACTGCCGCCACCAGATGGAGCTCTACGGTCGCTGCGTGGCCACCAACCCCGAGTCCTGGCAGCGTCATTGTCACCACCTCCGCCTCGATGTCACCCGCTGTGCGGCTGCCCAGTGAGTGGGGGAGGGGACAGCAGGGGACCCGGGACCTGCAGGGACAGTCCTGGACCCTCAGGATTGTCCCCTGGACCTCCCAAGGTGTCCCTGGTGGTGTCCCCAAGCCTGGTGGCCTCATTTTTGTCCCTTGTGTGTCCCAGGATGTCCCTGGTGTTGTCCCCAAGCCTGGTGGCTTCATTTGTGTCCCTCAGGATTGTCCCTTGTATGTCCCAGGATGTCCCTGGTGTTGTCCCCAAGCCTGGTGGCCTCGTTTTTGTCCCTCAGGATTGTCCCTTGTATGTCCCAGGATGTCCCTGGTGGTGTCCCCAAGCCTGGTGGCTTCATTTGTGTCCCTCAGGATTGTCCCTTGTATGTCCCAGGATGTCCCTGGTGGTGTCCCCAAGCCTGGTGGCCTCATTTTTGTCCCTTGTGTGTCCCAAGGTGTCCCTGGTGGTGTCCCCAAGCCTGGTGGCTTCCTTTGTGTCCCTCAGGATTGTCCCCTGGACCTCCAAGGTGTCCCTTGTATGTCCCAGGATGTCCCTGGTGGTGTCCCCAAGCCTGGTGGCCTCCTTTGTGTCCCTCAGGATTGTCCCTGTCCTCTGGAGGGAGGTGGGGGTGACCTCTTCTCCCAGCTGAACAATTCCAGGAGCAGAGGACAGGTCCTGAAGTGTCCCCAGGGGAGGTTTGGGTGAAATGTGAGGAAATTTTTCCTGGAATGCTCCAGAGTTGGGATGAGCTGAGCAGGGAAAGGGGAGGGAATCCTCCTGGAGGGCTTGGAGATCCCTGGAGCAGAGGCACTTCAGGCCAGGCTGTGGGGTTTGGGGGTTTTTGGGGAGGAGCTGGTGTGATCCCTGGGATCTCCGAGCTCCTTCCCAAGCAGTTTTCCTCTCTCCTGGGGTTTTCCCTCAGCCCCCTGGTGCAACGGATCCGTCGGGAATGCTCCGAGCCCTTCGCTGCCTTCGAGCAGTGCCTGAAGCAAAACCCAAATTCTGTCCTCAGCTGCAGCCCCCAGGTCCAGGATTTCCTGCTCTGTGCTGACCAAGTGAAACCCTCCCCCTGAGGTGAGGAGCTGGGACCCTTCCAGAGCTGCTCTCCAGGGAGATTTCCTCGGGAATTGGGAGGTTTCCAAACACACCTTTCTCCCTCCTTGGCATTCCCTGAAGAACCTTTCCCTGGTTCTGTGGTTTTTTTTCTCCACTTTGAACTCTTCTCCACTCCTCTTTGCAGCCCAAGGTGTGTTTTGGCTGTAGTTACACAAAGTTATCAGGTTTTTTATTTATTTTAACTTACCCCCTGGCTTTCTGTGTGGCCTGGGGATATGTTCTGTGTCTGTTTACTCTGAACTAAACAACATGTGCTTGGCTGGGGATGATGAGGGATAATTAATTAATACATGCAAGGAGTTCTGAGCTCCTTAACTAAGAGAAAGCCAAGGATCATTAGGCTGCTTAATTCTCTGCTTTGTTTTTTCCCCCATTTCTTCATGGTTTAGGTTGAGGTTGGGTATGTCAGGACTTTATGGGTTGTTTTGTTGGGTTTTTTTTCAGGCTGTTGCTTTAACTCCTGTTGATGGCACTTTTGCCTTTCAAGTGGAACTTGAAAACCAATCAGGTAAATGACACATGAGCCCAGAATGAGGAACTAAAATAAAAAAAATAAAATAAAAAAAAAGCCCTGCTTTAATTTTTCATCCAGAAAATACTCTCGTTTTACACTCTGCTTCTCTTACTTAAAGGAACCATAAATCACTGGGTTCCTTTGGTGTTTAAAGTCATGGGGAGAGATTTAGTGCTGCTGGCAAACCCAGCTCTGAAATGGGCAAAACTGTGGAGGGCAGGAGCCACATTCCATCCCCACACACACTTGCTTGGCTTGGCTCTCCTCCAGCTCATTTTATTTTATTTTTTCTTTCTTTCTTTTTTTGGGGGGATGGGGGGAGTCCCTCATGAGCACGAGGGAAATTGTGTGGGGGCAGAAGGGGAAGGTTTGTCACTCGTGTCACCTTTTTATTCACCTTGGTTCTGTTCAAGACAGGAGGGGAACACATGTTGGGGAGCAGTTGGCATTCCCCAAACCCTCCTGCCCAGCAAATCCCCCGGTGGATTTGGACCTGCACCTCCCTTTCTCAAGCCTTGAGATTTAATTCCTCCTCCCTGACTCTTCTGGAAAGCAAAATGAGACCTCCAGGCACCCAAACCTGGGAAAAGGGAGAGCCCTCCCCAACCTTCCTGGGGTTGCAGGAAGCAAGCTTCACGTTTCCACCTACAGTTTGCTTTTTTATTATCATTTTTCAAATATACATGCAAAAAAAAAAACCCCAAACAAAAAAAAAACCCAAAACAAAACAAAAACCCCACCCTCAAAAAACAGAAAAAAAAAAAAAAGAAAAAAAAAACCAAAACAACCAAACCCAAACCATTGGCACATCACAGCACTGGATCACAAAGAAGTGATGGGTTTAGGCTCCTGGATTTGAGAGGAACACTGATTTGCACGGAGTTCACAGGAACATTTGCTGAAAATTTCATCTAAAGGGAGCCCATCTCTGGTGCCAGAGGCTCTGAAAGTCACAGCACGAGGAATTCTTCCCTTTCTTAGTGGGAAAAGTTCTTCCCCACTTAGGAGTCCCCACAGGACAGAGGTGGAAGGCACCCAGCTTGGGCTGGAACTTGTCAAATTCAGGTGAGAAATCCCCATTTCTGCCAAAGGCTCCTCCTTCCCTCCCGAAAAGAAATGTCCAAGGGTCCATAAACTCTGTACATGGCTGAGGAAGGACATGGAGAGCCTTGGGAATCCTCATCCCATGGGAAGGGATTGGAAATCTGCAGGGCTTCACGTGGGTTTCCTGGAGGTGGAGCAGGAGCAGAGTGAAGGTCCAGGGTTCTGTTCCACCTCATTCTCGATGCAGAAAGGTGCAGAAGTCCTGAGAAAAAGGCAAATTCCTCAGGGCTCCATCTCCTTTCATCCCCTGGAGGCTTAGGGAGTTGCTGGGAATCTTCCTCCAGAACTGCAGACATAAAAAATGAACCTTTTCCCTTTTTTTTTTTTTTTTTTTTGTCTCATTGGAGAGGCTGGAGAGCTTTAAAAGAACCAAATATCAGACTTGGCTCCTAGACAGGAGAAATCCCAGCAAGTGTTTCCCTTTGGTAATACTGCAGATGTCATACAATAGGGTCACAGAGTGGTTGGGCTTGGAAGGGACCTCAAAGCTCACCCAGTTTTTGGGGTAAGAACCCCCAAGCCCAGCTGGGGTTGTGCTGGGTCAAACCCAAGTTAATTTTCAGAAACTCATGGGATGGTTGGGCTTGGAAGGGACCTCAAAGCTCATCCAGTCCCAAACCCTGGGCATAGGCAGGGAGCCCAGGCTGCTCCAAGCCCCATCCAACCTCCCCTTGGACACTTCCAGGGATGGAGCATCCACAGCTTCCCTGGACAACCTGTTCCAGGCTCTCCCCACCCTCAAATTAAAGAATTTCTTCCTCATGTTCAACCCCAATCTCCCCTTTCCAAGTTTTAACCCATTTTCCCTCATCCTCTCCCTCCCCCTCCCATATCCAAAGCCCTCCCCCAGCTTTCCTGTAACCCCTGCAGATTTTTGGAAGGTTGCTCTGGAGCCTCCTTCAGGCTGAACAACCCCAATCCCTCAACCCTCTGAGCATTTCAGTGGCTCCTCTGGACACATTCCAGGAGCTCTGTGTCCTTATGGAATTGGGGACTCCAGAACTGGACACAGTTCTCCAGGTGAGGTCCCAGTAAAGGGGAGAATCCTCCCCCCCCCTCCTTGACTTTCTGGCCAAGTTTCTGTTGCTGCAGCCCAGGACCTGGGTGGTTTCTGGGCTCCAAGCACCCATTGATGGCTCACCTGGAGCTTCTGCTCCATCACCACCCCCAAATCCTTCTCCTCAGGGCTGCTCTCAATCCTTTCTCCCCCCCAACATCTCCTGGTGCCTGGAATTGCTTCCACCCAGCTCCAGAACCTTCAACTTCTGTTACCTCTGGATGGCATCCCTAGGAAATGGCATTTCCACTCTCTGCTCCCTCTTCCTTCCCCATTTTAGGGGTACAGGGATTCATTCCCACCTCCTTCCCCTAACTTGGCATGATGATGGGTGGAGAAAATGGGTTCTTCCTTCTTAGCTGCAGCTGAGCTCTTGGCTGAGCCCTGGGTCACCCCTGGGTGGCCCTCGAAGAGAAAACCAAATGGAATTGGGTGACTTGGCAGGAAAATGCCACCCACATCCCTTCTCTCCCCACTCGTTGGAGGTGCTGGGATCACCTTGAGTGAACAGGGAGCCATGAAGTCCCACTGTGGACAGACCCAGCAGGGCTTTCCATCGGGGATATGCTTGGATTCAAAGCATTTCGCAAAGAAAAAAAGGAAAAAAAAAAAAATAAAGGAACAGAGAAATAAGTGGCAACTGTGATTTTGAGGATTTTTTTGTTCTATCCAGACAGGGAGGAAAATTTCCCTCTTGGAGAACAATGGCCATGAAGGTGGTGGAGAGCTCCTGGTGGGTGTGTTACCCTTTTCCTGGAGATCTCCAACTTGAGAGAGGAGAAATATTCCCTCTTTTCTCAAAGCAGATACCACAGCAAAGACTTTTCAGTCCAGGACCAAACTCAAATTCAAGTTCTAAAACCTGTCCCAGGCCAAGCAATCTCTGAAGCAGCAGTGGTGACCCTCAGAGCTGCCTCCCAGGACCTTGGGTTTTAGTGTGGAAAAATCCCTGGTGCTGTCAGGGATTGGGAAGTGGGGCAGAAGAACCCAACCAGCAGCTGGGCTGCAAAACTATGACTTAAATAAAAGTTGGATGGGCACCTCCTGCTCCTCAGGCTTGGTTTGCAGGAGATGGTACTCCAAAGCTTCAAACACAGAACAAACTGCTAAAGTTACAGCTAAACAACATCATTCCATCCATCTACTCGTGGCTAGGAAGAAGGAGAGAGGTCATCCTTTGTCCTTCAGGCTGGGAAAGGTCTCCAGGAATTCATTCTTCATCCTTGGGGGGACCTCGTTGCCTCCTCCCTTGTGCAGAGGCAAAAAAAAAATCACTGAAGGTTCTCTCAGTCCCTTTTCTCCTCCCTCCACCTCGCTCTGAATTGGAAGTGGCATCCATCTGGGATCCTCCTGAACCTGGGAGCTGTTTCTAGGGTCAGGATGTGAAGTAGGAGCTCTGCATGGAGTAGAGGCGGTCGATGGGGTTGCCCACCCGGGCTTGGAGCAGGTTGGCTTCAGGGGCTGAGAGCAGACAGTCCCCCAGGTGGCTGATGCTGTCACTGTCCATGTCATGGAAAACTCCTTCTGAGTCTGGGGAAAAAAAAAAAAAAAAGGAAAAAAAGACAAGTTGGGAAGGTGGCGTGAGCTGCAGCAGAGGAGAAGGGGGAGAGCTGGGGTCAGCAGGGCAGGAGGTGACCCCATGTGCACCTTGAGAACCATGGAATTATGGAATTTCCATCCTTGGGGATGGAAAAAATCTTGCAGGGTACCAAGTCCAACCCTTTCCCAGCACTTCAAGGCCACCACCACAGCCCCAGGGCTTGGAAACCCTTCCAGGGATGGAGATTCCATCACAGAATCATTCTGGTTGGGAAAGACCTTCAAGATCATCAGTTCCAACCATGAACCCCACCACAGATCCTTCTGGACCTTCAAGATCATCAATTCCAACCATGAACCCAACTCTACCAAGGCCACCACCACCCCATGTCCCTCAGCACCACAGCTCCAGGGCTTGGAAACCCTTCCAGGGATGATGGGGACTCCACTCCTGCCCTGGGCAGCCTGGGCCAGGGTAAGACAATGCTTTCCAGGGAGAAATTCCCTGGAATTCCCTGGAATTCCCCAGCTCCAACCCAAACTTCCCTTGGCACAACTTGAAGCTGTTTCCTCTTGTCCCATCACTTGTTCCTTGGGAGAAGAGATCAAACCCCCTGGATCCAGCCTTCTCTCAAGGAGTTGTAGAGACCCAAAAGGTCTCCCCTCAGCCTCCTCTGCTCCACTCTGAACACCCCCAGATCCTTCAGGTACTCCTTGGAGGTCCTCCAGCCCCTTTTCCTTCTTCTCTATCCTCTTCTCCATGTGCTTCATCCCTTCTCCATATCCTCCACCCCTTCTCCATGTCCTCCACCCCTTCTCCATGTCCTCCACCCCCTTCTCCATGTTCTCCAGACCCTTCCCCAGCTCTGTTGTCTTCCCTGGCCACTCTCCAGCCCTTCAAAGCCTTTTTCATGAGGCCCCCAAAAGACATGGCTCTTTTCTCCCTCCCCCAAACATTTCCTGTGGGATGGAGGCCCCATCAAACTTCCTCTGAGAAAAGCTCAGCAGAACATCCAGGTCCTGTGGAGAGTTGTTTTTTTCCTGACTCGGGCTGCTGGATGGAGGGAGAGGACAATCTCCTACCGTAGGGGTGCAGATGGTCCCCAGGGAGCTGGGGTGGTGTCAGCCCTTGTCTGTACAACTCTGTGCTGTAGGTGTTCTGGTCCAGGGGTAGCAGCTGCTGTTGGGGGAGCCTGGGGTAGGGGACCATGAGCCCATCCAGGCCGTGGACACTTCCACCATCTAAAGACACAAGCAATGGGATGGGTTGGAGGAAAGGGGGAGGGCAGTGTCACCTTAATGTGGGGCACGTGATTGCAGCAGAAGTGGGGGGTCAGCCCCTGAGGCAGTGGGGGGTGTGGCAGGAAAAAAAAAACAAAAAACAAAACCCCCATGGTCTTCTCCAAATGAGAGTCAGGGAATGGTTTGGATTGGAAGGGACCTTAAAGCTCATCCAGTGCCACCCCTTGCCATGGGCAGGGACACCTCCCACCATCTAGGGTGCTCCAAGCCCCATCCAACTGCACCTTGGAGACCTCCAGGGATGAGGACAACCTGTGCCAGGGTCTCCCCACCTTCCCAGGGAAGAATTTCCTCCTGAAGTCCATCCCAAATCTCCCCTCTCTCGGTTTAAAGCCATCCCCCCTCATCCCCTCCCTCCAGACCTGTGTCCAAAATCCCTCCCCCAATTTCCTGGAGCCCCTTCAGGCCCTGGAGGTCCTACTGGAGGGATCTGAAGGGACTTCAGGCACTGGAAGGTGCTCCAAGGTCTCCCTGGAACCTTCTCTTCTCCAGGCTGACCAACCCCACCCTCTCAGCCTGGCTCCAGAGCTGCTCCAACCCTCCCACCATCTCCAGGGACATCTCTGGATTGGTTCCAACACCTTCCCCAAGCTGGTGACACAGCCCAGGACCCTCTTGGCTTTACTGGGTGACATTGAGCTTCTCCTCACCCAACACTCCCATTTTTACTGATCTCTTCCTGCTCCCTGTTCCCTCCCAAAGACACTCAGTCCCTCCCTTCCATCCCGGGCTGCCACCCCCCCCATGTTGTCCCCTGGTTGTCCCCTCACCTTCGCTGTCATCGTTGCTCTGCCTGCTGCTGCGTCCTGTCCCTCTCCCTGTCCCCAGCCTGGGGGTTCCCAGCTGCTCCTGCTCCTGCTGCTGCTGCTGCTGCTGCTGCCTGCGAGCAATCTTCTTCATCTGCAGGGAGATGGAGAGCTTGGATTTGAGGTTCTCTCCAGTCAAAGTCCTCTCCAGTCAATGTCCTCTCCAGTCAATGTCCTCTCCAGTCAATGTTCTCTCCAGTCAACGTTCTCTCCAGTCAATGTCCTCTCCAGTCAATGTCCTCTCCAGTCAAAGTTCCCTCCAGTCAAAGTCCTCTCCAGTCAATGTCCTCTCCAGTCAATGTCCTCTCCAGTCAATGTCCTCTCCAGTCAACGTTCTCTCCAATGTTCTCTCCAGTCAATGTTCTCTGCAATGTCCTTTCCAGTCAATGTTCTCTCCAGTCAATGTTCTCTCCAGTCAATGTTCTCTCCAGTCAATGTTCTCTGCAATGTCCTCTCCAGTCAATGTTCCCTGCAGTCATCAAGCAATGGGAAGGGAAAAGGGGCCCCGTTGTCTTTGTGGGAGGTGCCCTTTGCAGTTTAAAACCCAAAGGATTTGGCTTTGCTACCAAGTGAGCTTTTCCAAGCCACCTATTTTCTGTTTGCACCCTTTAAACCCTGCAAAACTAAAGAGGTTTCAACTTCGAGGAGAAAAACTGGGAAATCCTTGGCTTCCTGTAGCAAAGGGGAGGAGGAAGCAAGTAGAATGAGACTAACAATAATTTTTAAAAAAAGAATGTGAAAAATGTTAACCTCCACACACATTAATTTTCTTTCCCTATTTCTCTTTAAGGTTTTGCTACACCTTGTGGGGGATCTCTGGATGGTTTTCTTACCATCTACCAGCTATTCTACATTCAACTTTGGGTTGGGTGAGCATGTTTGATACCCTGGGGATCTCCAGGCCCCATTTGTAGCCCAGGAACCTTCACTCACCTTGGCTCTTTGGTTCTGGAACCAAACCTGCACCACCCGCACGGTCAAACCCGTCTCGGCTGCCAGGGTCTCTCTTACCTGTCCACAAAAGCCAGGAGAGCTGAATCAGAACTTTTTAAGTCACACCACCACGTAAAAAGCCAAGAGTTGTGTTGAGTGACCTCCTGGTACCTTTCTGCAAGGTTTGGAGGAAACCTCAAAGGAAGCTTTGAAGGCTCGGCGCTGCTGGGTGGTCAGGATGGTGCGCGGGCGCTTGGAGCGTTTGTGGTCCTTGCTCTCCTCGCTGCCTTTGCCATGGGAGTGACCACCATCCTCATCCTCACTTTTCACTGCAAGGAGGAGAAAGGGGGTCAGCAGGGAGTGGTCTTTCCAAGCCAGCTCCTGGAGCAAGAATTGGGAGGAACTCAGCCGAGTTTTGCTCCTTCCAGGGTGGGATTCAGAGCAGAAGCGGCGAATGGAGGTCGTGGGCTGAGCTGTGGCTCAGGGGAACGTGATCCATTGGGTGCCAGGGCCACCCTGGCCCCGTGTTGCCCTGATAGCTCCCAGAAGCCCACCCAATCCTCTTCAGATCAGGTCTCAACATCCTGACACCTTCTTGGCTACGAATCACCAGAGGGAAAGCTGCTACGACCTCCACCACCTTCCATCTCCATCCTCTGAACCCCTCGCTCTGACTCCTTAGGGACCTCTGCCAGGTTCCCCCGGGTTTCCCAGCCCCTCACCAGACTCGGTGGGTGCTGGGCTGATGGCACTCAGCATCTCCTTCTCCTTCTCGTAGTCGCTGCGGCAGAGGAGTTGTCCCTCCTTGAGCACAAACTCATCTCCTCGCTGCAGGCGCCGCTCACACTCGCAGCAGGAGAAGCAGTGGACGTGGTAAACGTTCTCCAGGACCCTCATGATGAGCTCGGAAGGAGCAATGGCCTTCAAGCAGCTGCTGCACTTGGTCTGGAACAGCCTACAAAGAAGGTCCCAGAGGTTAAACGCTTGGGAGAGGAAGATCAGGCCTGGGATGGGGCTCAGGAAGCCAAAGGGAAGAAGGAAGGGGATGTTTGGATGTGGACATCCCAGCTGAGCTTTCTCACCTGAGAGAATCATCAAGCTGTGGAATGGTTTGGGAAGGGATCTTAAAAACCCTTTAATCCCAATCCCCCCTGCAGGGACACCTCCCACCACCCCAGGTGGCTCCAAGCCCCATCCCACCTGACCTTGGAGACCTCCAGGGATGAGGACAACCTGTGCCAGGGTCTCCCCACCTTCCCAGCGAAGAATTTCCTCCTGAAGTCCATCCCAAATCACTCCTCTCCTGGTTTAAAGCCATCCCCCCTCATCCCATCCCTCCAGACCTGTGTCCAAAATCCCTCCCCAGATTTCCTGGAGCCCCTTCAGGCCCTGGAGGTCCTACTGGAGGGATCTGAAGGGACTTCAGGCACTGGAAGGTGCTCCAAGGTCTCCCTGGAACCTTCTCTTCTCCAGGCTGACCAACCCCACCCTCTCAGCCTGGCTCCAGAGCTGCTCCAACCCTCCCACCATCTCCAGGGACATCTCTGGATTAATTCCAACATCTCTGTGTCCTTTTTCTGGTGGGGACCCCAGAGCTGGACCCAGTTCTCCAGCTGGGGACACCCCAGAGTGGAGCAGAGGGGGACAATCCCCTCCCTCACCCTTCTGCTCAGATTTCTGGGGGTGCAGCCCAGGACAGGGGGGGTTCTGGGCTTCCAGCACACATTGAGATCCTTCTGGAGCCCCACGGAGCATCCTGAACTTTATTGTCCCACCAGGACAGAAGTTTCTGTCCCCTCAGCCAGGGCTTTGTGAGGTTACTCCTCATGGAAGGACTTTCTGGAGCCCTCCAGGACCATCCCCAGGGGGGGGGAAGCTGTTTGTGCCCCTCAGCATCTCCAGCGAGAGGAATAAACCCGGAGCAGATGGTTCTGATGAAATAATTTGGGATCTAAACAAATGTGAGCGGTGGTGGCTGTCGGCTGACAGCTTCTATTTAGCCACTTGACAAGAGAAAGTAATAAAATAAGGATTAATTAGGCTGTTGTTTAAACACACGGGATCTTCCCCACCAGCCGGGAACTCATAAACTGGGATTGAGAACAAGACTGGGTTAATCCTCCTGGCAAACTCCGTGGAGCAGGATGAAGAGGCTTTACAGGGGTGGGCTCAGCCCTTCCAAATACCACCCTGGATTTGTGCTGGGCTGGGGCTTTCTGCTGAAGAGCCTGGGACATTCCAAGTGGAATGGGGTGGGCTTTCAGTCTCCTTTGTCTGAGGCTCTTGGCATCCCTCTTCTGCTCTCCCTCTTTGTCTCTCTTAAGTCACACTCGAAAAATAATACTTGAATTTGAAGTGAAAAAAAAAAAAAAGCCTGGAGGGAAGCAGAGTGGACTTTTAACCACAACCTTCACCAAGGAGGAAACTTGGGAGTGTGTCCCAGGCACAATCCCCGTCCAAATCTGGGCTGAGACCAAATCTGTCCCTTCCCTCACGCCACCAACCTTCTGTGACAGCAGAAGAAAAGAGGAAAAAAGACCCTCACCCCTCATTTCCCACTTGAATCTTACTTTATTCCAGTCCCAGCAGCTGCACTTGACCTTCTTTGTCTTCTTGAGAACCACCCATAATTAATTACCCCATTCTGGTCATCAAATTATTCTGTTGGTTTGGTGTTTTGGTTTGGTTTGGGGATTTTTTTTCAGATATCTGTCCCTTATCCTTCAAAGAATGAGTTTAAAAGTGAGCACTGACTTTTCTTTGCCTCTCAGCTGGGAGAATTAAAGTCCCCAGAGAAAGATCTGCTCGTTTTTGGTTGTGCAGCTGAATCCAGTGACACAAATCATCGGATTTGAGACAAAGTGGCCCCAAGCTCCCCTCTGCTCTTGGTGTATCTTTCAGAGATGGATTTGTGAAGTTGGTTCCACCCCTGAACTCCAAACCTACAGAAGGGCACGGGACCTCCTGACATCCTTCAACATCCTGACCTGATGGGAGGGTTTAGGAAAACCCTGATGGAAAACTCCCTGTCTTGTTTCAAGCTTGGGTTTAATTCATTCTTTTCATCCACGTGGGGAATTTTTTAGCTCCTTTGCTATTTCCGGCCTCACTTGCTTGAGGAAAACATCCAGGAGAGGAAAACTTTGGGCTTGATGTGCTTCAACTGGAAGGGAACAGAACAGAAGCAGGAATGTTGGAGGCAGACGATGGAATGGGGTGGGAATGATGGGATGATCCCAGCTCACTGGATCCTCCCGCTGCCCTGGGGAGGAGGCAGTTAGCAAGTTGGCTTTAAAGATGCTGTCAGGTGCCAGATTGCCACAAAAAGGGGGTTTTAGTTTGGTTTCTGCTCTTGTTGTTTGCAGCCACCAGGTGAGGGAAGCACCGTGGCTGGGGTGTAACTCAATAAAAACACTTTGAGCATCTCGAGGCCCCCGAAACCAAATCCCCTCCTCTTTGGACTAATTGAAGAAAACATTCAGCAAGCAGCCTCATAAACAGAGTGTCAGCTCGCATTACCCAAAATTAAAATTCTCAGCCTTTCCAACACCAGGAATTCCTAAAGAGCCTGGTTTTAATATTGCCTGAATCCGTTTAAGTCAAGGTAATATTGTTTGCGTTGCCATGGGAACAAAACCCATCTCAGGAGCTGAGGATCTGTGGAGCTCTGTGCTCACCCCCAGGGGCTGCCTGCAGGACCCACACCAAGGGACAGCCTGGAAAATAAGGGGGTTCCCAGGTTGGGAATGGAAAGGGCATTTGGGGACAGCAGTGACAGGAGCAGGGACTCTGGGTGCTCCCAAAGAGCCTTCCTGCAACTCAACACAACTTTCAGAAAAGCCCTTCTGAGGCTCACGTGCCTCTGCTTCTCTTTTCACTTTTTTTTTTTTTTTTCCCCCTGACCTTATTATCACCCTTGTTTAAGAGAGTCAAAAAATCCCAGAATGGGGTGGCTTGGAAGGGACCTTCAGGCTCATCCATTCCCAACCTCTGGGCATAAGCAGGGACAAATCCCAGAGCCCAGGATGTTCCCAGCCCCATCCAACCTGGCCTGGAAAACCTCCAGGGATGAGGCAGCCACCTCCAAGATCATCTGGTGAACCATTCAGATGGGTTTTAAGGTCCCTTCCGTCCCAAACCATTCCAGGCCTTAAATCCCATCCAGTTCCAAGCATCTCCCATGGGTGGGGACCCCTCCCACAGCCCAGGCTGCTCCAAGCCCCATCCAGTCTGGGACCTTCTCAAAGCTCAGGCCCCAACAGGAAGGATTAAAAAAAAAAAAAACGTTTGGGGATTTTTTTAATCCTTAACAATTCCCTTTTCACAGCATTTAGGAAAGTTTTGAAACCTGGAGCTGTGGGAAGAGGAACCCCAGTGAAACACAGGAGAGAGAAGCCCTGGGGTTATTTTTCCTTTCTCTTTCTCTTTCTTTTTCTCTTTCTTTTTCTTTCTCTTTTTCTTTCTCTTTTTCTTTCTCTTTTTCTTTCTCTTTTTCTTTTTCTTTTTCTTTTTCTTTTTCTTTTTCTTTTTCTTTTTCTTTTTCTTTTTCTTTTTCTCTCTTCCTCTTTCTTTCCCTTTCCCTTTCCCTTTCCCTTTCCCTTTCCCTTTCCCTTTCCCTTTCCCTTTCCCTTTCCCTTTCCCTTTCCCTTTCCCTTTCTCTTTCCCTTTCTTTTTTTTCTTTTCCTTTTCCTTTTCCTTTTCCTTTTCCTTTTCCTTTTCCTTTTCCTTTTCCTTTTCCTTTTTCTTTCCCTTTCCCTTTCCCTTTCCCTTTCTTTTTCCCTTTCCCTTTCCCTTTCCCTTTCCCTTTCCCTTTCCCTTTCCCTTTCCCTTTCCCTTTCCCTTTTTTTTCTTTTTTTTTGTTTCTTTTCAGCTCTTTCATGAACTCCATTTCTCAGGGTTTTCTCCTGGTTAACCATCACTCTCTCTTTAATCCTGGAAGAGCATCCCTGCTCTCCAGATGGGGACCAAGCCCTCCCTGCCCTCCTGTGCCACAGGGAAGGAGCAAGAAGGGAAATTCTGGGAATATCCGATTGTCCCACCAAGATTAAAAAGTGTTAATGAAGCAAGGAATAAGCTGGGAGGCCTGAGTTTGATGAAACGAGCTTATTTAGTTAGGGTTTAGTCAAAATGAAGCAGTCCTGGCTTAAACAAGATCTGTTTGCTCAACACTGAGCTGGGAAATCCATCGGAGCTGCCTGGAATCCTGACGTGGAATCTCCAAAGCTGCTTCCCAGGTTTGGGACTGGGCAAAGGGGCAAAGGAGGGAAATGAGGAGGAAAAGGGCTGGGGAAGAAGCTGGTTTTCCATTCCTGACCCCAACAGCCATTTGCCCCAGGCCAGGGGTAAGAATAAATAAAGAAATTTTTTTTTTTTTTTTTAAATTATAAATAAATTTTTAAATTACAAATTAAAAATAAAATATAAAACCCAAAATATTAAAAATAAAATTTGAGAAATTAATAATAAACAAATAAATAAATCTCTTTCTCCTTAGTTTCTGACTTCTGCTTAATTTCTGACCTCTTCCAGCAACGGTTGGGGCACAGAGAGAGAAGGAATAATTTGGGGAGCAATGATTGCTTTTGCTCTCTGCTCCCCCCCAGAACTCTTTGTGGGTGATAGAAATATATCTTGACCCCAGAAAAAAATTTCTCTTTGGGTCCTGGTGTCTGAGAAGGCTGGATTTTTCCTAGCACCAGGAGCAGTGTTGAATGCAGCTGAGCTGGGTTATAAAAAGTAACTTTAAAAAAAAAAAAATACTAAAACCCCTGAACCAAGTCTGGTCTTGCTTGAGGGGACCTTGGAAATGGCCTTGGCACCCAAAAAAAGAGAAAAAACAAAAAAAAAAAAAAACCACAAACAAACAACCAACCCTCCCTAAAAGAAGAAAAAAAAGATTAAAAAAAAAAAGGAGAAAAATCAAGAAAGAAGGAAAACCACAAGGAAATAAAAAACACAAGATAAAAAGGAGCAAAAAGAAGAAAACCAAAAGGAAAAGAAAACAAAGGAAAGGAAAAAAAAACAACGAAACCAACCAACCAACCAACCAAAAACAAAAAAAGAGGGGAAAAAAGGAAAAGGAAAAACACAACCAGACAAAAAAAAAAAAAAAAAAAGAGGGGAAAAAATATAAAAAGCAAAAGGAGAAAGAAGAAAAAAAAAGCAAAAGAAAAAAACAATCAAACTAAACCAAAATTATAAAGAGAGAAAAAAAACCAAAAAGAAAAAAAAAAAAAACGATTAAACCAAACCAAAAAACCAGAAAAAAGAAGAAAAAAACCCACAACCAAACCAACCAAAAAAAAATCCCAACCAAAACCCCCCCCACCCCCACCCTGCTGCTGCAAACCTCAAGGAGAAGCACAAAAAAACCCCCAAAAAAAACCCAAAAAATTTAAAAACCCCCAAACCCAGAGAGCTTCATAAAAAACCAAGTGAGAGAAGTGAAAATCGCCCCAAAAATTGAATTCTCGGCTGCTGCTCAAGGGGTTAAATCCCCCCCCCCCCAGGATATTGCTGCTGGCACGGAGCCAACCCCCCCTAATCTGATGAACTCTTTGATTAAATTTCTCAGCCCTGTCTTCTTTATTAAAATCTCCCAGAATTCATCGGGCTCCTCTCATCGCGCTGCTGAATGATAACAAAAAAACTAAACAAAAAATAAAAAAATAAAAAAAAAGTGGGGATTTTTTTGCTTCTTTTGTTTTCTCTCTTCCCCCCCCCTTTTTTTTTTTTTTTTTTTTTTTTTTTTTAAATAGTTGGGTGTTTTGATTTTTTTTTTTTTTCCCAATATTTGGGTTTCTGGGGTTTTTTTGTTTTTTTTTTCCCCCATATCTGGTTTGCTGGGTCTCTTTTTTTCCCCCAATATTTGGGTTTTCTGGTCTCTTTTTCCCCCAATATTTCGCTTTTTGGTCTCTTTTTTTTTTTTTTCCCCCAATATTTGGGTTTCCTGGGTCCCCTTTTCATTTCCCTATATCTGGGTTTTCTGGTCTCTTTTTTTTCCCCCAATATTTAGGTTTTCTGGTCTTTTTTTTCCAATATTTGGGTTTGCTGGGTCCCCTTTTTTCTCCCCATATCTGGGTTTGCTGGGTCTCATTTTTTTCCCCCAATATTTGAGTTTTCTGGCCTTTTTTTTTTTTTCTTTTCCAATCTTCACGTTTCCTGGGTCTCCTTTTATTTTTTATAAAATTTGGGTTTGCTGGCTCTCCTTTTTTTTTCCCAATAATTGGGTTTTCTGGTCTCTTTTTTTTTTTTCCCCCCCCAATATTTTTTCCCCAATATTCCCCAAAGGAATTTTTCTTCTCCCTGTACCCACAGTTTCTGTTCTTTTGGGTTTTGGGGTTTTTTTCCCTGGATAAGAACCAAACCCTTCCCAAACTTTTCAGGAACAGGAGCCCCTTTCCTGGCTTTTCCCAGGAAGCTCTTGGAGGGGCTGAGGTTTGAGGATTGGGAAAAAAACCAAAATATTCTGAGAAATGTTGGGGAGGAGGCTCCACTTCAGGACCTAAAGTAAGTCTGGGGAAGCTGCAGTCCCCAGTTCCTAAAAGAAAATAAAATATAAAAGGAAATATAAAGTAAAAAATAATAATTAAAAAAAAAGAAAAAAGAAAATAATAAACATAATACAATTGAAAATAAAATATGAAATATAATATGAAATAAAATAGAAAAGAAAATAATAAAAATAATACAATAGAAAATAAAATATGAAATATAATATGAAATAAAATAGAAAAGAAGATATAAAAGAACAGATAAAAGATAAATAAAAGAAATATAAAAGAAAAAATAAAATATAAAAGAAAAAATAAAATATAAAATAAATAATAAAATCTAAAATAAATTATGAAATAAATAATAAAATAAAATATAAAATAAAATAATAAAATAAATAATAAAATAAAAATAAAATAAAATTAAAAATAAAAAATATATTATAAAATAAATAATAAAATAAAAATAAAATATAATATAAAAATATAAAATAAAATATGCAATATAAAATAAATAATAAAATAAAAATAAAATAAAATATAATATAGAAATATAAAATAAAATATATAATATAAAATAAATAATAAAATAAAAATAACATAAAATATAAAATAAAAAATATAAAATAAAAAATAAAAGCTAAAATAAAATAAAAGATAAAATAAAATAAAATAAAATAGGAACTCCACCCTTTCTTTCTTGCAACACCAAAGTTCCTGCTCTTCCCTCCCTCCATCCATCCATCCCCCATCATCTCCTTTCTCTCCCAAACCCCTGGCTCCAGGTGCCTGCTTTCCAACTTCTCCATTCCCACTGATTTTATTTTATTTTAATTTTTATTTTAATTTTTTTCCCCCTGCCCCCAGTGCCCAGGCCCCGGGCAGGCTCAGCTCCTCCATCAGTATTCCTGGCAGGAGCAGGGGGTGTTATTCCCCCTCCTGATCCTATCCCAGCTCAATTCTCAATTTCCTTTTTCTCCTTTTCTCATTTCCTGTTTGCAGCCTCAGCGCTGGAATTGTCACCAAGGGGGGGGTGACAAGGGGGGGGGGACACAGGGACAAGGGGGGGGGGGATGGGGCTGCAGAGATTTTGATTGCAGATTTAATAATGACAAAAGAACATCATTAAACATTCATTGGAATTATTTAATTAAGGGGTTTTTTGTTACTGCGGGGGGGGGGGTTGTCAAAAAATAATAATAAAAAAAAGATGTAAAAAGCGATATTGATTGAGAAAAGAACAAGCTTGGGAGGTGAAATGAAACTCTCTCTGGTTTAAAGGAGACTTTGGGGACAAGGAGTGACGTTTCCCTCCATCCTACCCCAAAGTGCTGTCTGGACCCAACTTTCCAGGGAAAAAAAGCAAAAAAAAAGAAAAAAAAGAAAAAAAAATAAAATAAAAATCCATCCCAAGGGCTGAGGTGGGGAGGGAAACACTTGGCAACTCCCCAGTTTCATCCCTGAAATTCATTCTTTTCCAAATTTCACCCCTGAAATTCATTAATTTCCAAATTTCATCCCTGAAATCCCTGACTTTTGGATAACTCTGGGAATATCCCCTCCGTGCTGGGATCAGAGAGCAAGGGCTGGGAGTGATTTCCCCCTTCCAAACTGAATTTGTTTTTTAAAAAAAAAGGAAAATGCTCCCAGGAAACAAGAGAGGGCTGAGACAACCTGCTAAGAGGCACCTTAGGAAGAAGAATTAAATATAAATTTAATATCAAATTGCTTTGATATTAATCCACAACCTCCTGCATCCCTCTGCCTGGATGCTGGGAAGGCAAATCCCAGGGAAGCACAATCCAGATATTAAAAATGGGAAGAAAAAAATAAAAAATCCTTGACTAAAGAGTGGTCAGGGTTTGAGTCACCAACCCTGGAGAGCTTAAAAATCCGTGGAGAGCTCAGGGCATGGTTTGGGGGGCAGAGTGGGGTTGGGGTGATGGATCCAGGTTTCCCCAAGGGAATTTGGGGTTTGAACTCAGAGCACAGAAATTTCTATTTTGGACATTTTGGAGGAGCTTGACCCATCACCCCAAATTTACCCCAACACCAAAAAAAAAAAATTAATTTCACTCCTGTTTGGGCTTTATGTGTAAAAGCTGAGTGGTAATTAAACTTCTGTTGGGTTGTTTTGGTTTTTGGTTTTTTTTAAAGGTCAAGCTTCAGCACCAAAATCAGGAGTCAGAGATTTGGGATGAAGCCTCAGCTCCCATATCCCCACAGCTGCATCAGCAAGACCCCAATATTGGGGGAAAAAGAAAAAAAAAACCAAACCCAAACCCCACCACGACCTTCCTGAGCAGCCAAAGATGTGGGAAGCTGCCACTGGGATTGTTAGGATAAAGTGTAATTAACCACATTTAAACCTAATTGTATTAAAAGGGTTAAAAAAGGGGGGGGAATGAAAGCTGGGAGCAGATTATGGATCTGGTTTATAATTCAATTTATGCAGGAGGGAAGAAGGGGCCACGTTCTGCAACACGGGAGACACCGAGGGAAAAAGAGGGGATTGGGAAGCAGGAAAAGAACTTGGGCTCTGCCCATGGATGCTCGGAAAAACTGGGAAGGACTTGGAGCCAGGTGGTTCCTGGCTCTGATCCTGGATGTTAAGGAAAGAAGGAAAAGAGAGGGGGAAAAACTGAGCTGGGAAAAAAAACCCTGAAAAAACCTACAGCTTTCTTGTAGGCCCCCTTCAGATATTGAAAAATAATAATTATTATATTGTTGTTATGTCTATTATGGTTATTGCCGTTATTGTTGTTGTTGTTATTATTATTGTTATTATTATTATTATTAGTGGTGGTATTATAATAGAGTCACTTTTGGGGGTTCCTATTTTCCTCGTCAGAAGAAAAAATGAATCATTTTTAGGAATTTCAAGGGAAGTTAATAGTAAACTCACAGGGCTCCAGGAGCTGGGGGGAGGTGGAGTTGGAGTGAAGAAAATTCTGCTCAGGAATATGGATAAAAAAATAAATAAATAAATAAGCGCTCAGGTGGAAGGTGAGGGGGGGACACAGGACAGGGGATGTTTTCCCTCCGAGCAACATTCCAACATCTGGAGAGCTTCCAGGAAAAGTGGGAAGGGACTTTGGAGAAGGACTTGAAGGGAGAGGAGAAGGGGAGATGGTTTCCAACTGGAAAAGGGGAGATTTGGGATGGACGAGGAGGAGGGAATTCTTCAGTGTGAGGGTGGGGAGACCCTGGAAGAGTTTTCCAAGGGTTCTCCCATCCCTGGAGGGCTCCAAATCCAGGTGGGATGGGGCTTGGAGCAGCCTGGGCTGTGGGAGGGGTCCCCACCCATGGGAGATGCTTGGAACTGGGTGGGATTTAGGGCCTGGAATGGTTTGGGATGGAAGGGACCATGGAGCTCACTGGGATGATCCATGAGATGATCCCAGAGGTGGCTGCCCCATCCCTGGAGGTTTCCCTGGAGCTGGGATGGGGCCTGGAGCCCCCTGGGCTGTGGGAGGGTCCCTGGCCATGGAAGGGGTTGGGACTGGAGGAGTCCAGAGGTTCCTTTCCAACCCAAAGCACTTTAGGATTCTCTGATGCTGTGAAATCTCTTTCCCTGAAATCCTTCCCCTCATCCATGGGTTCTCCACGGGGCTGCAGACCAAGAACCTCCTGGTTCATCCTCTGCAAACCACGAGAAGAGGGAAAAAACGCTGTGGGATTTATTTTTTTTTTAATTTTTTATTTTTTTTAGGGTGTTTTGTTTTGTTGTCTTTAAGCATCCAACAGTTGCGGGTTCCCCTTTTTGCCTGCGCTGCCTGGGAGCAGCTCCTGCCTGAATTCCTCCCCGCATTCCTCCCCGCATTCCTGCTGCTCCCCAGCCCCTGGCACCGCTGGAATTTTCCCTCAGGAGTTCCAATCCCAACCTTTCCCTTCGAGGGTGCCCTCTGGTGGTCCCTGCCCTGGCCCGAGAGATCAGAAGGGAGAGAACCGAACCGGCTCCAACCTTTCCCGAATTTTTCCTGGAGGGGTGGGGAGGGAATTCCTGGACCCCAGGGAGCAGCTGGGAACACCCAAACCCCCCCTCCCCTAAATCCCTGCTGGAAGGAAGGGGCTGAGCCAGGAGTTGGGAAGGGGAGGATGGGGTTGGAGAGGCAGGAGAGGGATGTGGAGATGCCAGGAGGAGGGAATGGAATCAGCAGCAGCATCCCGGCTGATCCCAAGCTGGGAGAAGGCGATTGACATTCCCAAAAAATGCCGTGATGCCACCCAGGGGGTGCTGGGTGGGGAAAAAGCAAAGGAAAAATCAATAAAGGTGGGGGTAGGGTGCTCCATCTAAGGAGGAACAACCCCAGGCAGAGGTTGGGGGTTGAGCTGCTGGAAAACAGCTCTGGGGGGAAAGATCTGGGAGTTCTGGTGGCCACCGAGGGGGCCTGGTAGCCAAGAGGGCCAATGGCATCCTGGGGTGCAGGAAGAAGGATGTGGGCAATAAATCCAGGGAAGTTCTCCTCTGGGAAAGCCCCTCCTGGAGCCCTTTGTGCAGTCCCTGGGTCAAGAAGGACAAAAAAAAGTCCAGCACGGGGCCAGCAAGATGCTGGAGTGGAGCATCTGCCCCATGAGGAGCATCTGAGGGGGCTTGGGTTGTTTAGCTTGGAGAAAAGGATGCTGAGGGGGGAATTTATCCATAAAATTATGGTTATCAATAAAATGGTTCTGTATTTATCAATCAAGTTGTACTGGGTGGTCTTGGAGGTCTCCTCCAAGCTGAACATTCTGTGATATCTGCAGGGTGGGTGTCAGGAAAATGGGTCCAGTGACAGAACAAGGGGTGATGGACACAAATTGATTGAAATTAAATATAAGAAAATATTTCTTCACCCCAAGGGTAACGCAGAACTGGAAGGGATTGCCCAGGGAGGTTGTGGAGACATTGGGGACCCACTTGGATGGATTCCTCCCCAAGCAGCTCCAGGGGATCCATCCTGCTCTGGATGGTCCTCAGGGGTCCCTCCCAAGCCCTGTGACCATTCTGTGACTCTGGGTGAAATTCTTGAATTCTCAAATGAAAGAATTCCTTCCTCCCCTCCAACCTCAATCTCCCCTCTTCCAGTTTGAAACCATTTCCCCTTCTCCTTTCCCTCCACATCCATGGAAAAATCCCTGACCCAGCTCTCTTGTAGCCTCCTTCAGACATTGGAGGAGGAGGAAGAGTATGATAAGTAGGATTCTTATTGGAAAGTCACTTTTTGGGTTCATATTTTCCTCATCAGGAGAAAAAGCAGATTATTTTCTTTAGAGGTAATTAATACTCAACTCTGGTCACAGGTTTCCAGGAGTTGAGTGGTTAAGAAAACACTTCTCAGTAATAGGAATAAATAGATAGATGGATAAATGGATAGATAAATAGATAGTTTTAAAAACTGAAAAAATAATAAAATTGCTGACAGGCACCTCCAGACTGGGAGGACACAAAACATGGACAGAGAAAAAAAAAAAAAAAAAAAACAAAACAAAAGAAAGAAAAAGGATCCATCAAAGGTAATGACATTTAATTAATCCACCAAAATAATGAGCCACACAAGTTATCCCACCACCCAAAAAAAAAAAAAAAAAAAAAAGTTTTTCCTCCTTTCCCTGCATTTCCCCCCCTCTCTTAGGAAAAGAGCCACGGGAGGTGGTTGGGTCCTGAGCAGGCTCCAGGCACATCTCCATTTTCCTCTCCTTTTCCTCTTTAATTTCCTGGGCCTGGTTACAAAGCAGGAGAGGTGGGAAGAGCTCCATGTAATTAACATCATTAATCATCAGCTCGGTGGGAGCCGTGGGGCTCAACCCAACCCCCAGTGGAGGAAATGGTGGGGATAGGGGGGGGGGGAGAAGGAAAACCAGGAGTTTTTAAAAATTCTCTAATTTGAGGGTGGTGAGAGCCTGGAACAGGTTGTCCAGGGAAGTTTTGGATGCTCCATCCCTGGAAGTGTCCAAGGGGAGGTTGGATGGGGCTTGGAGCAGCCGGGGCTCCCTGCCTATGCCCAGGGTTTGGGACTGGATGAGCTTTGAGGTCCCTTCCAAGCCCAACCATCCCATGAGTTTCTGAAAATTAACTTGGGTTTGACCCAGCACAACCCCAGCTGGGCTTGGGGGTTCTTACCCCAAAAACTGGGTGAGCTTTGAGGTCCCTTCCAAGCCCAACCACTCTGTGACCCTATTGTATGACATCTGCAGTATTACCAAAGGGAAACACTTGCTGGGATTTCTCCTGTCTAGGAGCCAAGTCTGATATTTGGTTCTTTTAAAGCTCTCCAGCCTCTCCAATGAGACAAAAAAAAAAAGGGAAAAGGTTCATTTTTTATGTCTGCAGTTCTGGAGGAAGATTCCCAGCAACTCCCTAAGCCTCCAGGGGATGAAAGGAGATGGAGCCCTGAGGAATTTGCCTTTTTCTCAGGACTTCTGCACCTTTCTCCATCGAGAATGAGGTGGAACAGAACCCTGGACCTTCACTCTGCTCCTGCTCCACCTCCAGGAAACCCACGTGAAGCCCTGCAGATTTCCAATCCCTTCCCAAGGATGGGATGAGGATGGGGGATGAGGATGAGGATTCCCAAGGCTCTCCATGTCCCTCCACAGAGCTCTGGCTGCCCCATCCCTGGAGGTCTCCGAGGTGAGGTTGGACGGAGCTTGGAGCACCCTGGGATGCTCCATCAATCCCAAGTGGCTCCAAGCTCCATCCAACCCAACTTTCAAGACTTCCAGGGAAAGGGCCTGGATGAAAAGAGCTCCAAGGGGATCCCAGAAGGGCTGCAGGCAGGGACAGGGTGGTCAACCCCTCCCCAAGCCTTCAGGTGAAGAATCCACAGCGATGGGGGCCAAGAGGAAGGACCAGGAGAGCATTTCTTGGGCTGGGGCTGTGCTCAGCTGTGTCAGTCACGTGTTGAGAGCCTCAAGTTGAGGTCTGAGCCAAGTTCAAGCCCGAGGACAAGGAAATCATCTCCACATGGGCAAGAGGAGAGCGTGGAGGAGAGGGGGAAGGCTGCCAGCACACGGCTGCGGTTCAGATCCCTCCTGACAGCTCCCCCACATCTCCTGTCATCCCACCAAATAAACTTCAAAGTCAACAAAACCCCCGAGCCCCGGCCCTGCAGCCACTCCATCATCATCACCCCGCAGGATTGGGTTTGGGGTTTTTTTTTTCAGCCTTCCTTTCTTCCCTCCTCCTCCTCCTCCTCCCGACCTCTCCCTTTCTCCTCCGCCAGGACCTTCCCAGCAGCTGGATGTGCAGGGCAGGTGCCTGAGAGAAGCACCCAGAGAGCTGGCAGGGCCCCAGGGGAAGAGAACTGTACAAAGAAATAAAAAAAAAAACCCAAAGCCAACCCATAAAACCCTTTCTCTCGTGGTTTTATAGGACAGGGACTGCAGAACCACATCCATCTTCGGGCTTAGCATTTCATCTCCAGATCAACAGATCCTTCCCCCACGTTCAGCTGCAGCTGCCTCCTTATCTCGCCCTGAAAGTCTTTTTTATTTTTCTTTTCTTTTCTTCTTGGCTTCCCCTCCCCTCCTCTCCTTGCTCAGTTTCACAGGAGGAGGAGGAACCAAAGCCAGATTGGGGTCTCCCCTCCGGGTCACCGCGCCGCCAGCGCCGCAGCCCAGGGCGGCCGAGGGGATGCTGGGGATTCATCCTGGGCCAAAAAAAGTGAACTTTGGGAAGTCAAGGCCAAGAATGAATCCTCCGGAGAAGGGAAAACCAGATTTCCAAAGAGGAGAACTTGAGAGTTTGCCTCCCTGGAAATTCCCATGCTGAGACGAATCCAAAAGTGGCTGAAGCACCAAATTTCCCAAAGGACCGGAGGAGCTGGAGACCCCAAGGGGGGAGATGGAAAGCATCTGAGATACCTGGGAGCACAGGAGAGGGACCTTGAGGGGTCTGCAGCCCCACAGCAGTGAGGGAAATCAGCAGAGCCACCTTCTCCTGCCCCAAAAACCATCCCCCAAAATAGCAATATTGGATTTAAGGAGCTGGAGAGCCTAAGGGGTGGGTTTGAAACCATCCGAGATACTCGGGCTTCCCAAAAGTCCCTCCAGCTCCTCTCCTCACCTCCATCACCTTCACTCACATATTCATGTATATTCTTTTCTATTTCAATTTCTATTATTTCAATCTCAATTTCTAATTCTTTCTCTCTCTTGTTTCTTCTTAATTTTCTATTTCCACTTCCATCCCTATCCCATTCCTATTCCATTCTAAATTTTTGGTCACTGACCCCCCCTGACCCAGGACAAAGCCTGGAGTGCTGTCACCTCCTGGGCAGCCTTGGGCATCCCTCAGCTCTGGAAAAAGCAGGAAACAGCTCATCCCTCCTTCTTCCTCACACAACGCCTTCATCCCTCCTTCTTCTTCACCCAACAGCCTCATCCTTTCTTCCTCATCACCCAATACCTTCATCCTCCTCACCCAATACCTTCATCCTCCTCACCCAGCACCTTCATCCTCCTCACCCAACACCTTTATCCTTTCTTCCTCCTCACCCACCACCTCACCCCTCCACCCTTTTCACCCCCCACATCACCCCATGAA
Source organism: Phaethornis superciliosus (assembly GCA_023637945.1). Lineage (NCBI taxonomy): Eukaryota > Metazoa > Chordata > Aves > Apodiformes > Trochilidae > Phaethornis > Phaethornis superciliosus. The sequence goes on along the minus strand of JAJQWJ010000046.1, from coordinate 11,277 downwards.
ATCAAAGCCAACCCCTCTCATCCCTTTATCCTTCCAAAATCCCTTTGCAGGTCACCTCTGGGAACATCTCCCTTTGCTCCTCACCAACCAACTTGACACCATCACCCTTTGTCCCCAAACCTCCATCCCAGAACCTCACGACTTGAACCCACCATTAAAAAACAAAAAAAAAAACAAAAACAAAAAACAGATGAAAGGGAAGGGATAGGAAAAAAAACCAAACCAAACAACCTTCCAGGCACTTACTTCTCGTAGTCGTGCTTGCAGTAGAGCTGCCGGTTGCGCCAGTAGCAGGTCCCAGAGAGGGACTGGAGGCAAATGGTGCATTTCACACAACCCTCGTGCCAGGAACGTTCGTTGACCCTCAGGAGGAAGCGGTCAGAGATGGGGGTGTCACAGCCAGCACACACCTCCCGCATCTTGGCCTCGGAATCTGGGCAAGTTGAGGGAAAAAGCAGAGTGAGAAAGGGAATTTTCATCATGGGTGGGATGGGGGCTTTTGTGGCCTCTAGCACTTGGGGGGGTGAAGCTCCAGGACCTCCTGGCAATCATCTGTTGGTGGGTTTGGGGCTGCTGGGGTTTGGTTTTTTGTTTTTGTTTTTTTTTTATGGTTTTTTAAAGCCACGTGGGCTTCATGTGGAGGGAAAGTGAGGCCTAAGGGGGTGGTGACAACCTTGGAAATAAATGTCCTGGTGGGGTCGGTGGAGGTTCTGGGGTTCTCCACACATTCGAGGTGAACCCCAAACTGTGGCACTGGAGAAATCCCAAAGGGTGTGGACAGCACCCATTTGGGACCAGCAGAGCCAACATCTGGGTTCTCTTGGTGGGTACTGAGCTTGGTCCAAGTAGGAGGGCAAACCCAGGTCTGAATTTTGTCCAGTTTCCCCCCAGATTTGGTGCTAAAAGCTGCTGGAAGAGGCTCCAGGTTTGTGTTTAATTTTTTTAATTTTTTTTTTTTCTCCTCCTCAGTGTTATCACCCCAGAAATCTGTGGCTGCTCTTCAAAGGCTCCATCAGGAGAACTTCAAGGTAAAGGAGTGAGTAATAACTGCACTCCTCTGGTGTGCTGGATCCGGGCTGAGCCAGGCACCTTCTCCCATCTCCACATCCTCCACTCTGCCACATCCTCAGCTTCTCCAAGCCCTCATCCCTGGCTTCTCCAGCCTCTCCATCCCTTTTCTCCTCCTGCAAACCTCTGACACCTGCCCAAAGGGGTTGGAGGGGGATGCTGGCATCCAATGGATGAAGTTTATGGGCAACCAAGGTCTTCTCCTGCCCCTTGGAAGAACGTAGGGGACAAGGGAGACCCTAAGGCCACCTCTGGTCTGGGTGCTGTCCCAGGGCAAGGAGGGAAATCCAGGAGATAGTGATGGGAAATGGCAGGAGAAACATTCCAGTGGTGTCTGCACAGGGTTGGGAAATGTGGAGGAGCAAAAGGGAATCTTCTGCTTCTCCAGGAAGACTCAAAAGAGCTTCCCAGCTTCTCTCCCAGGTTCTGTCCTTCCACCTGACCACCCATGGATCAGGAAATTCCTTTCCATCTCCCTGGACTCCAGTTGGGGGTTGGAGGATGGGTGAGGGGAGCACGGAGCCAGCAGGACCCCCAAGGACCTTGCAGCAACCCCAAGTCCTTCAGAGCTCCCACAGGTCATTAATTAAATGTTGGGATAGAGAAATGGGGTGGCTGGAGGGGACGGGACCCTAAGAGCTCCCCTGTGGATTGGGATCCAATGGATTAGGATGAAAATGAGGAATTTTAGCCCAAGAAGAAGGAAAATAAACAGGGGATGGCCGAGGTGGCAAGCAACCGTGTCCCAGGGGCTGTGGACAAGTGCAGAGGTTTTCCATGGGTGGTCATCCCACCTTCAGCCCCCACTTCTCCCTTTTTCCCTCTTTTATTACCTTCTGGAGCCAAACATTTTCCCTCTTCTTGATTTTGACCCCCTTTTGGCACATCACCAAAACTCCAGCAGGTCTAAATCCTAAACGGACTAAAAATCCCCAAGTTTTGGGGGGTGGGAGGGGGGGGTGGAAACCCAACCCAACCAACCAACCAAAAACTACAGGGAATGAACTAACAGGGAATTAAAACTGGGATCCAGGGACTGTGGGGTCAGTGTAAGAGGGGGAAATCCAAAATTTCCCGCCGAGGTGCCACGTCCCCCCCGGGTCTGGCTCGGCACAAGGCCGGCGCTGGGAGAAGCTGAGTTCTGGGGAAGAAAGGGACTGAAAATTCCTGGGAAAACCTTCCCTGCATCCCAACATCACCAGAAAGAGACAAAACTGAAATTAAAGGCAGTTCCAGCTGCCCTAAAGTCACCGAGCTCTGAAAAAAACGCAAGAGTTTGAGGAGAAATCCCGACCCAGCATGGCGTAAGGAAGGGAAAAGGGAGAAGGAAGGGGCCAGGATCCGGCAGTTCCTGGGTGCCTCATCCTGATGTTATTCCCACTTAACCCCCCCGGAGCCAGGCTGGTGGATCCCCCCCCCTGGCTCTGGGGGGTGCCTTGAAAATTGGGGAAAATTTGGGTGGGTGAAGCGGGGGTGAGGAAGGGCCCCGGAATCAGCCAAGGAAGGGGATGGAATTCCAAAGGGATTTCTTTGGGAGCAGGCAAGGGATGGATTTTTGAGGTGTCCCTTGCATCACTAAATGCTCAGGATGGGGGGGGGGGGGGGCACCTCAGCCCCCGGAGCTTTGGGAATTCAGAGCCGGTGTTTCCCAGCACTTCAACCTAGGGTGGGTTTTTTTTTTTTTTTTGGCAAATCCAGGCTGGGAAGGGGCTGCTCCCTCACCCCGAAAAATCCAAGGAGTAAAGGGGAGGGGGGGGGGGGGGAACGACGGAATCTTCATCCCGAGGCAGGGATGGAATTACCAGGGAACGGCGGTGATGGGAGCCGGGATCAGCCGGGTGGGAGAAAGGGAAGAAGGTTGGGTGATCCCAAAGCAACTTGGGGATGGAGCGGGACCCCCTCCCTTCCCCCCGGGATGGAGACTGGAGGTGGGATAAGGATTTAGGGACCCAGCTGGAGAATTCCCGGCTCCATCCCATCCCCTCGGGACTCACCGAATCCCAGGAGCGGCGTTCCCGGCTGCAGGCAGGACGGGGCCTCTTCCCTCTTCATTCCCGGGGGTGGAGGCTGCGGGGGGGGGGCGAGGGGGGGGTGGAGAGGAAGGTTAAGGACCGACACCCATCACCCCCCCCCCGCTTCGGGGCTACCCCGCTGCTTCCCCTTCGTTTGCCGCCTCCCGGTGCCCCGGGTTTAACGAATTCTCGGCTTTTTCACCTCAAACCCCCCCAGCCCCCCCCGGCCCTTTTGGCTTTAACCCCCACCCTGCCCTCGGGAGCCTCGGAACCCACCCTGGGGGGGGCTGCACCCTCTCACCCCTCCCCAACCCAGCGGCATTCGCTTGCCCGACGGGACCCGGCACCGGTGGCCCCGGGCAGGGACGGGGCGCACCCCCCCCCCCCTCCTTTTGTGTCCCCCCCCCCCTTTCTTCCTCCTCCTCCTCCTCCTCATCCCGGGCCGGGTTATTCCCCCCCCCCCCCCCTTTGGATTTCCCCATTCCTCATCTGCCGCCCGCCCCGTCTGATCTCCTCAGACTTACCGGGAATGGGACCGGGAATGGGACCGGGAATGGGACCGGGAGGGAGAGGAGCAAAGCGGGGAGAGCCGGGACCCGGAGCGCAGCCCCCGCCCCTCTCCGCCCCCCGCGTCCCCCCCCGCGCCTCAAAGCGGGAGCGCAGAAACCCCCCCCCCCCCTCCCAACCCCAAATCTTGGACCCCCCCCCCCCCTCAGTTTCACCCCACAGAATCCAAAAAATAAGGGAAAGTGGTGAAAATGAGGTGGGTGGTTTTTTTTTTTTTTTTCTCCCCCCCCCCCCTTAACCTCATCACCCCCAAAATCAGAGAAACCTCATTAACCATCATGTTAATTGGCTTTTATTAGGGCTGAGCAGCCAGAGGCTCCCCCCCCTCCACCACCACCCTAAAACCTCCTGGGATGGTATAAATTAAAAAAAAAAAAAAAGAAAGAAAAAAAATTAAAAAGGGAAAAAAAAAGGGGGGGGGGGAACTAAAAAAAAAAAAAGAAAAAAAAAAAGGAAAAAAAAAGGGGAAAAAAGGGGGGAAAAAAAAGGGGGGAAAAAAAAGGAAAAAAAAAAGGAAAAAAAAGGAAAAAAAAGGAAAAAAAAAAGGAAAAAAAAAAAGGAAAAAAAAAGGAAAAGGGGAAAAAAGGGAAAAAATGGGGGGAAAAAAGAAAAAAAAAGGAAAAAAAAAAAAGAAAAAAAAGGGAAAAAGGGGAAAAAAGGGGAAAAAATGGGGGGAAAAAAGGAAAAAAAAAAGAAAAAATAAAAAAGGGGGGAAAATAAAAAAAGGGGAAAAAAAAAAAAAAAAGGATATTTTTGGGTGGAGGGCTCAGTTGGGGAGAGGCTTCTCACAGATGTAGTAACACTCATAGGTGCAGTAAACATCATTCCACTTCCCAGAAACCCAAATGTGGGCACAATCCTCGTTGTGGTCACTGTTGTTGGGTTCCCCTTCCTTCCAAAAACTGGGGGCCAAAAGAGGTAAAAAACGAGGGGTTAGAGAAAAATCGGCTTGGGGGGGGCTGCTAAAGAGGGGGGGTTGAAAAAAATCATTTTATTTTGCATGGGTTTGGGGGTTAGGGGGGGTTTAGGTAAATTTGGGGTGGGTTCAGGGGGGAAATGGGGGGGGATTTGCTGGGTTTGCTTTATTTGAGGTGGGGTTTGGTGTCAGGGAGATGGGATTAACTGATTTAGGGTTATTTTAGGTGGGTTTGGGTGTCAAAGAAATTGAGATTAGCAAAATTTGCCTTATTTGCTGTGTGTTTGGGGTGGCAAATTGATTTGGATTAGCTGAATTTGTCCTATTTGAGCTGGTTGCAGGTGTCGTGGAGATTGGGATTAACTAATTTGGGTTTATTTTAGGTGGGTTTTGGTGTTAAATAGATTGGGATCATCTGAATTTGTTTTATTTGAGGTGGCTTTAAGTGTTAGGTTGGGATTAGATAAATCTGGTTTGGTGTAGGTGTCTATCAGAGTGGGATTAGATAAATTTGGGTTATTTTTGGAGGGTTTAGGTATCAACTAAATTGGGATTAGATGAATTTGGGTTAATTTTGGTGGGTTTAGGTATCAACTACACTGGAATTAGGTAAATTTGGTTTATTTTTGGTGGGTTTAGGTATCAACTAAATTGAGATTAGGTAAATTTGTCTTGTTTTAGGTGCTTTTGGTGTCTATCAGATTGTGATTAGAGCAATTTGGTTTATTTTGGGGGGGTTAGGTGGCAGTTAGGTTGGGATTAGATCAATTTGGGTTATTTTGGGGGGGTTTAGGTGGCAGTTAGGCTGGAATTAGATCAATTTGGGTTATTTTGGGGGGGTTGACTCACGTGAAGGTGTTTTTATAATCTGTCCCATCAACCCATTCCCATTCCCCCTCCGAGTTCTCGTCCGTCAGCCCGATCCAGAACCGCTCATTCCGGGTCCTGAACATGACAAAATTCTGCAGTGGGGAGAAGGATCAGGAAGGAAAAAACACCAGGAAAAACTCCTTGGGATCTGGCTATTCAGTCCCTAATTCATTAATTCATCCATTTCTAATTGGAAGAGCAGGTTAAGCAGGTATTGGGGAGGAATTGGGCTGTTAATTAATTAATTTCCAATTGGAAGAGCGGGATAGGCAGGTGCTGGAAAGGAATTTGGCTATTAATTAATTAATTGATTGATTTCTGATGTAAAAGAGCAGATTAAGCAGATACCAGGGAGGAACTGGGCTGTTAATTAATTAATTTTGGATGTGGAAGAGCAGATCAAGCAGGTACCAATGAGGAATATGGCTATTAATTAATTAATTTCCAATTGCAAGAGCAGGATAGGCAGATGCTGGAGAGGAATGTGGCTAATTCCTGATTAATTACTGATGTAGAAGAGCACATTAGGCAGGCAGCAGTGAGGAATTTGGCTGATTATTAACTAATTAATTAACTTCTGATGCAGGAGAGAAGACGAAGCAGGTACCAGAGAGGAATTTGGTTATTAATTAATTTATTTCCGACTTGGAAGAGCAGATGAAGCAGGTACCAGTGAGGAATTTCTCTAGTAATGAAGGAAATTAATTGATTTCCAATCTGGAAGAGCAACATTCCCAAGGGCTCCAAGGAAAACCTTGGCATGGGGCTGGGCTGCTCTCTGCTGGTTGAGCCCCAGGATGACAGCAAAGGGAAGGGGGGGGGAATGGAATTCTGGGGATGATCCCAGGTGTTATCCCAGCTGGGATTCCACCAATCCCAAGGTTTGGAGTTGGGATCTCTACCTGCTTGGCAAAGCTGTCGATGATGGCCAAGTGGGAGTGCATCTCCTCGCACTGCGCCTTCGCCTTGTGCCAGCTCATCCTGCTCAAGGAGAAGTAGTAACATTTCCCAGCAAAATATTCCCATTCCCTGGAGGAAGGGCCACAGGGAAACACTGGGGAAAAAGAAAATAAAAAAGAAGAAGAAAAAGAAGTCAGGGGGAACCAAGCTGCTGGGGTTTTCCAGAGGCAACGACACCGTCTGGGGATGGGATCACCAAACTGGAGCAGCTTTTCCCCAGGCAAAAAAAAATAAAAATTATATTCTCAGGATTGGATGTTTCTGTTCTCTTGTATTTATATTAAAATGTGGCCTTGAAAAGTTTGTATTTCGCTTTGAAAAGTTTGTATTTCTCTTTTTATTCTAAAGTACTAAAATGTTTCCTATTTTTAGGCGTCGCGCGTCGTCCGGGTGTTGAATATTAATCATGGAATTATAGAATCATGGAGGGGTTGGAAATCACGGAGATCAGGGAGTGGCACAGCAGGATCACCTCGGGAAAACCACCCAGAACCCATCCAGGTGAGTTCGGAAGCCACCAGAGATGGAAATTCCAGAACCTCTCATGGCCCAGAAGTTTCTCCTCAGGTTGAGGTGGAATTTCCAAACCTTCTCCCTCCATCCCATCCTTCCTTCCCCTCAGGAAATTGATCCTGGAGGGGAAAAAACCAGAAAATCTCCTGCCCTGGAGAAAATCTCCATCACCCATCATCTGCCCAGACTTTTCCTGCTTTTCCAGGCCACCCTTGGTGTCCCCCCTCCTTGCTGACCCCCGGAGAAGTCCCTGGCCAGGGTAATGATAGAATAAAAATATTTCCAATTATTAATATTGAGATTCTTAAACCCAGAAGTGGACGGAGAGAAGCTGGAGATGGATCAGTTTGGGAATAATTGGGAAGCTTTGGGACTTACGGAGAAAATCCCGACTGGAAAAGTTCTGTCTCTGTTCTGGTTGGACCTCGTTGAGTTTTGAAGAAATGGCTGAAACTGTCAGAGAGAGAGAGAGAGAGGGAGAAATGTTGGGTTACCAGTTGGGTTCATCAGTATTTTATGTGTTTATTTATATATATATTGATATATTCTCATTTATATTTATATATTGATATTTTAATATATATTTTATATTGATATTTTTAATATATATTTTATATTGATGTATATTTTAATAACTATTTGATAGATTTGATGTATTTTAATCTATTTTTACAACAATTATGGAATTTCAGGACATCCCAGGTCTATCTGCATGCACATCTTCACATCTCTATATAATATCCAGATTTATTTTTAAGTCTTTAGAAATTCCATCTAGATTTTCACATCCTTTTTTCTGTATTTCTCAATATTTTCTCCACAGACACAGAGGTCAGCAGGCACCACACGGGACCATCCGGGAGCTCCTCCAGACATCCTCTCCTCTGGAATCTGAAGCTGGAGACCTTGGATCTCCTGATTTTCTACTCCTAATGAAATTATTGAGTTCCAAGGTGTTCCCAGTACCCTTGGAGAGGGACACGGCGAAGAGGGTGATGAGCAGGATGAAGGAAAGAGCCAGGAGGAAGTAGATGGTGGAAAAGGATCTCAATCTCTGCTGGAAGTGTCTGTCTTTAAAAAAAAGAGAGGAAAAAACAAAAAAACAAAAAAACCAAGGAGATGTGGAAATATTCCCCGTGGATTTTTTTTTTTTTTTTTTCAGAGCTCCTCTGGTTAATAAATGACCTGGAATTGTTAATTATTTACTAGAGGAACCCAAAGTTTTATGATCATTCCTCTTCTCCCCATGCCCAACCATCCGTGGTCTGGAAGGCATCAAGTGCCCTTCCCAGGCACCTTGGAAACACCCTTGGGTTGGAAGGTTCACCATTGGGTTGGAAGGTTCACCCTTGGGTTGGAAGGTTCACCCTTGGGTTGGAAGGTTCACCCTTGGGTTGGAAGGTTCACCATTGATTTAGGAGGTTCACCATTGGTTTAGGAGGTTCACCATTGGGTTGGAAGGTTCACCCTTGGGTTGGAAGGTTCACCCTTGGGTTGGAAGGTTCACCCTTGGGTTGGAAGGTTCACCATTGATTTAGGAGGTTCACCATTGGTTTAGGAGGTTCACCCTTGGGTTGGAAGGTCCCTTGGGAGGTTTCCATGTGTCCTGGCCACTCAATTTGGGGAGGGGGACTCAGGGTGGCTCCAGGAAGAGCCCAATTTGACTCCTGTCCAGGACACTTCCAAGGCTGAAGCTTCTCAGGAGTTTTTGGTTGAGCACCCCCAGTTTCCCAGCCCCACCAGAGCTTCATCTCACCTTCCATCCAACCCTCAAGCCCAAGGATGAGCACCTCAAGGTGGGTTTCCCCATCCCAACATCCCAACACAACAACCTGGAATCATGGAATCCTTTGGTGGGTTGGAAAAACTCCTCCAACCCAAGCTGGTCTGGTTGAAGATGTCCCTGCTGGTGGCCGGGGGTCGGAGTAGGTGACCTTGGAAGGTCCCTTCAGACCTTGGAAGGTCCCTTCAAGCCAAAGCACTCTTGGCCCAGCTCCTCGGGGTGCTGGTTACCTTTCAAAACATGAAGATCATCATGGAGATGTTCCTCCTCCATCCTGGTAGGATCTGCCTGATGAAGTTTAGCACCACGGAAGCAGAAGCTTTTCCACCAGGATCTCTGGAATTGGACAACTCGTATTTCAGGGTAGGTCGATCCACAAGTTATAATTTAACCCGGAGTTGGGTTGGGTTTTTCTTTTTTTTTTTTTTTTTTTTTTGTCCTTTTGGTTTGTCCTCTCAAAACAGCAGCTTGGATCCCAGCCACTTCCAACAATCCATCTGTCTGGAGCAATCCCTCCCAGCCAAGCTCTTTGGTTGGAACTTCCCTGGCCTTTTGGAGGTCAAAAAAAAAAAAACCAACCCACAACCAAAACCCCAAAAGGGGCAAATTCCCAAGTTCCTGAAGGCGTTTCCTCCCAACAAGGTCTGGAAAAGAGGAAATGGGTTTGGGCTGGGAAAGAGGAGCCAAAAATCTGGGGGGTGATGTTACCAAGTCAAAGGTTGGCCAAGGATGAGTTGCAGAGTAGAAACCCCTCAAGGGTTGGAGAGGAGGAGCAAAAAGGGCCTGGAAAGCTCCAAGAGTTCCAGGAGACGCGGGAAGAGGCCGCAGAAACCCAACTGATGACTCCAGAAGCCTTTTCCAGGCTTTTATTCCCACAATTTGCCCCGGGGTTGTTGGTTATTTACACCTCCTCACCTTGGAAATCGTGGATTTGTGGAACCAGACAAATATTTGGGTTGGAAAACCCCTTGGAGCTCCCCAACCCCAAGCTTTGGGCAGGAGGAAGCAGCAGTCGCCGCTTTTTTGTGCCGTTCCCCATTGGGCAATTCCCCTTCCTGGAGGAGCTGCTGGAAAAGTGATGGGGGGGGGGAGGATGGGATGGGAAAAACACCTCCTTGGGAGCACCAACATCCCAACCCAACCATCAAGAGAAGCTTGAGGTTCTCCCTCCAAAGCTTTGCCTGGAATTTTTTAATAACCTTAACGACTCCGACGCAATTAGGCAGGAGCTGGGATGGGTTCCAAAGTGGAGCTTTGGGGGGGGGTTTTTTTCCTTTCTCTTCGTTTCTTTGCCCCCCCCAGGTGACACTGAGGAACCAAAACCCAGGCCAGGACACAAAGAGTCCCCCCCAAAACACACGGGGAGGAGGATTTGATCACATTGGGAGGGGGGCAGTCTAAAAGCCAACGTTTTCTTGAGTAAATCAGATGGAAGAGTGGGGGGAGAGGGGTGGAAATATCTGGGAATAGCTGGGAATATCTCCCTCCACCCAAAAAAAGGTTGGAGGAGGTGGGTTCTGGCTCAAGGGAGAGAAAATAGGATGGGAAGTGGTGGAAAGCTGAGTTCTCCGTTTGGAACGGGGGGCTGGGGGTGGAAGGGAATCCCTCTGGGAAGGGACAGCAGTGGTGGGAGATTCCAGGGCTCTGGAATTCCACGTGTGGAAAGCTTTCCTAGGCCTAAAGGGATGGGAAAATGAGAAGTGGGACAGGGTTCCCAAGGGATTCCTCTGCCAGGTCCCCGGGTGGCCACGGCACGGCCAAGGTGGGGGCTCTTGGGGCTGTTAAAAACCTTGCTGGGGGTCAAACCCCGGCTCCAATTCTTTCTTTTTTTTTTTCAGAAAGCGAGAAAAAACCTGAACTTGCCTTTCAGTTGAAACAAAAACCAGAAAGCAAAAGCATTTTTATTTCAGAATATTTATTTTAAAGTCCCCGGAGGAGAGCGACAGCAAAAGGTGATGAGAAAAGGCAAAAAAACCACCTTGAATTCCTCCAAGAAAACCACGGCTCCTGCCCGGGTGGGAGAGGAATTTCCACCCCAGCAGAGTTTGGAGCATTCATGCAGGAGTGGTGAAGCAATCCCAGTTAATCTTTAACTTGGAAGTTTGGGATTTGGAGCTGGTTGGATCGATTTTGGGTTTTTCTGTAGCTTTGCTCTTGGAATTTCACCGTCGTGCGGGAGCTGCTGGGGTGGGAGGGGAAAAAGTGAAACCTTCCCTCAGCTCAGCCAGGAGATTCGCCTCAGATTTCCAGTTCCCTCTGTCCAGATCTTCCCAAAATCCCCAGCAAAGGGGGGGGGGAAGGGGGGGGGAAGAAAGGGGGAAAAAGGGGGAGAAAAAGGGGGGAAAAAGGGGGAGAAAAAGGGGAGAGAAGAAGGGGGGGAGAAGAAGGGGGGAGGAAAAAGGGGGGGAGAAAAAGGGGGGAGGAAAAAGGGGGGAGGAAAAAGGGGGGAGGAAAAAGGGGGGAGGAAAAAGGGGGGAGGAAAAAGGGGGGAGGAAAAAGGGGGGAGGAAAAAGGGGGGGGAAAAAAGGGGGGGAAGAAGGGGGGGGAAGAAGGGGGGGAAGAAGGGGGGGGAAGAAGGGGGGGGAAGA
>JAJQWJ010000045.1:40000-113173 GCA_023637945.1 Phaethornis superciliosus | reverse complement strand
CCCTCCCCCAGGTGCCCGAGGCCCTCCTGGAGGTCACCGTCCCCTCCCCCCCAGGTACGGCCCCTCCCCCCCCAGGCCCCAAATTCCTTTTTTTTTGCCCCAAATTCCCCCCTTTTCCCACGGGAAGTCTCCAGCCCCTCTCGGGAATTTCCCCATTTCCTTTCTTTTCACCCCAAAACTTTCTCGGGACTCCCCGGGATTTGGTTCCCTCCCCCCCCCCCCCCGATCCCTTTGGAGGTCCCACAAATTCTCCGCCACCCGAAAATTGGGGACATTTGGGGACATTTGAGAGGAGGTGAAAGCAGTTGAGGTTTTGGGGCCATTTGGGGCCATTTGGGGAGCAGGTGACAGCATTTGAGGTTTTGGGGACATTTGGGGACATTTTGGGAGGAGGTGACAGCATTTGAGGGGACAATTTGGGGACATTTTGGGAGGAGGTGAAAACGGTTGAGGTTTTGGGGACATTTGGGGACATTTTGGGAGAAGGTGACAGCATTTGAGGTTTTGGGGACATTTGGGGAGGAGTTGAAAACAGTTGAAGTTTTGGGGACATTTGGGGACATTTTGGAAGGAGGTGAAAGTGGTTGAAGTTTTGGGGACATTTGGGGACAACTTGGGGACATTTGGGGAGCAGGTGAAAGCGGTTGAGATTTTGGGCACATTTGGGGACATTTTGGGAAGGAGGTGATGGCAATTGAAATTTGGGGACATTTGGGGACATTTGGGGAGGAGGTGAAGGCATTTGGGGTTTTGGGGACATTTGGGGAGGGGGTTTGAAATTTTGGGGCCATTTTTGAGGTTTCCGGGGGTCGGGGTTGAAGCGTCCCTTGGGTGTCCCCCCCCCTTTCTCCATGTTCCCCAACTTTGGGGACAATCCCAACTTTTTCCATCCCCCTCCCCCTCAACCCCCTTGGGTTTTGTCCCCTCCCCTCCTCCCCCCCCCAAAGTTTTGGGGTCCAGATGGTGACCCCAATCCCATCCCCCCCCCCGGGCAGAGTTTTCCCAGGAGGAAGTTTGGGTCCCCCCCATCCCGAGTTCCGAGGAGGAGGAGGAGGAGGAAGAGCCGAGGCCTCTCCTGAAGCTGAGGAGCAGGAGGAGGAGGTGGTGGGGAAGGTGCCGGGAGGTCGGGGCCTCCACCACCTCCTCGGAATCCGGTAAAAAAAACCCGGGAGAGGAGGGAACTGGGAGCACTGGTGGGAACTGGGAGCACTGGTGGGAACTGGGAGCACTGGTTTGACTGGGAGGAGGGCGGGGAACGGAGGCACCAAGCCAAAGAGGTGGAAAAAGGGAGGGAAAAAACCACGGCCCAAGGGACTTCCCAGGGGATTTGGGGACATCCCAGGTGGCTTTTTGGGGACCTTATGGGTGACATTTTGGGGACTTTTTGGGACCCTTCTGGGTGGCTTTTTGGGGACCTTCCAGGTGACTTTTTGAGGACATCCCGGGTAGCTTTTTGGGGACCTGGGTGGCTTTTTGGGGACCTTTTGAGTGACTTTTTGAGGATATTTTGGGTGCCATTTTGGGACCCTTCTGGGTGGCTTTTTGGGGACCTTTTGAGTGACATTTTGGGACCCTTCTGAGTGGCTTTTTGGGGACCTTCTGGGTGGCTTTTTGGGGACATTTTCAGTGACATTTTGGAACCCTTCTGAGTGGCTTTTTGAGGACCTTTTGGGTGACATTTTGGGGATCTTTTGGGTGGCTTTATGGGAACCTTTTGGGCAACATTTTGGGACCCATCTGGGTGGCTTTTTGGGGACCTTTTGGGTGACTTTTTGAGGATATTTTGGGAGACATTTTGGGACCCTTCTGGGTGACTTTTTAAGGACCTTCTGGGTGCCATTTTGGGACCCTTCTGAGTGACTTTTTGGTAACCTTTTGGGGACCTCCTGGGTGACTTTTTGAGGACCTTTTGGGTGCCATTTTGCAACCTTCCTGGGTGGCTTTTGGGGGACATTTTGGGAACCATTTGGGTGACTATTTAAGGACCTTTTGAGTGCCATTTTGGGACCCATGTGACATTTTGAGGACCCTCTCCCTCCCCAGACGCCGGTTGGACGAGCGACCCAGAGGAGGCCGCTTCCCCCGAAGGTGTTGGTGGAGCAACCAAAAGACCCAAGAACGGCCTCTCCATGACATCCAAGCCTCTCCCGGCTAGGAGATCGACTCCATCCCATCCCAGCAGGAAAAGACCCAACCCCCGAGTTTCCCGGGAGCCTCCTCACTCCTGCGGGAAATGCGGGAAGAGTTTCAGCCGCGGTTCCTCCCTCAACCGCCACCTCCGGGTTCACCGGGAGGAGAAACCCTTGAGCTGCCCCAACTGCGGGAGGACTTTTCCTTGTTCCGTCACCTTCCGGGAACACCTGGGGACTCCCTGTCCCCTCCGTCCTCACCCTTGTCCCAGCTGCCAGAAACGTTTCGCTTCCGCCAAGTCCCTGAGGAGTCACCTCCTGACCCACCTGGGGGACGGGGCCTTTCGGTGTCCCCAGTGTGGGAAAAACCTCAGCACGGGTTCGGCTTTGAGGGTTCACCAGAGGATCCACACGGGAGAACGTCCCTACGGCTGCCCCGAGTGCGGGAAAGCTTTCATGGCTTCCAAAGCCCTCAACAAACACCGGAAGTGTCACCTGGAAGGCGCCGCCTTCGCCTGTCCCGAGTGCGGGAAGAAGTTGACCACCAAGGCCACCCTGGTCACCCATCGGCGCATCCACAGCGGGGAGAGACCCTACGGCTGCCCCGACTGCGGGAAAAGCTTCATGGCCACCAAATCCCTCAGCAAACACCGCAAGAGCCACCACGAGGCCCCGGGAGGGGGAGAGGAGGAGAAGATCCCCAAGGGAGGTCCGGGCAGGGAGGTTTTCCCCAAAACCACCCCCCAGCACCTCGGCTCCTCCCAACCTCCTCCCGGAGGCCCCTTCCCTCCTGATCCCACCCTGGGGGGGCACCCGGGGGAGGTGCTGGAGGTGCCACCTCCCCCTTGTCCCACCTGTGGGATGGGGGTGACCTCCTGGGCCCAGTTCCTCCTCCACCAACAGAACCACCTCAGGCCCAGGCTCCACGTCTGCTCCGAGTGCGGGAAGAGTTTCCGGGAAGGCACAACCCTGAGGAGACATCAGAGAATCCACACCGGGGAGAAACCCTATGGGTGCTCCTACTGCCAGAAGAGCTTTCGGGCCAGCTCCACCCTCATCATCCACCAAAGGATCCACACCGGGGAGAAACCCTACGAGTGTCCCAAATGTCCCAAGTGCTTTGTCTCCAGCTCTTCTCTCAGGAAGCATCTGAGAACCCACCTCAGGAAGGAGGTGGTGGTGGTGGCCACCAAGGAATGAAAAGGGTTGGGCTGGGGGGGGAGAAAGTGAGGGTAGAGAAGATGGATGGATGGAGATATGGACAAGATGGATGGATGGAGATGAATGGAGTAGATGGATGGAGAAGATGGATGGATGGAGATGGATGGATGGAGATGGATGGATGGAGATGTGGAGAAGATGGATGGATGGAGATGAATGGAGTAGATGGATGGAGAAGATGGATGGATGGAGATGGATGGATGGAGATGTGGAGAAGATGGATGGATGGAGATGATGGATGGATGGAGATGATGGATGGAGAAGATGTGGAGAAGATGGATGGAGAAGATGGATGGATGGAGAAGATGTGGAGAAGATGGATGGAGAAGATGGATGGAGAAGATGGATGGATGGAGATGTGGAGCTAGATGGAGACCACTTGGAGAAGATGGATGGATGGATGGATGGATGGATGGATGGATGGATGGATGGATGGATGGATGGAGACTTCCCCTTCATGGACTCATTTCCACCCTTGAAACCTTGAGCTGTGGGTTTCTGGGTCAAAAATTGTGTCCAAATGAAGTGAAATAAAGTGAAATGAGGATTTTCTAACACCTGGCCTCGTGGTTTGGGTGCTTGGAGAAGCTGGAGGAGAACTGGAGACCCCCCAAGGGCTCCTCCACCCCTGATGGGGTGAGCTTTTCCTTTGGTTTAACCTTCTCCAGAAGGTCTTGAGAAGGTTTGGTGATGGTCTTAGGGGGTAAAAAAAGCTGAGAGTTGAGTATGGGGTGGTGGGGATGTGGTCCTGGGGAGTCACCTCCTCCCCGCCAGGAGCTGGAGAAGTTGGGGGAGATGGAGGTGGAGAACCTGGTGGTGTTGAGGTCCCTCAGGGGGGGCCCAATGTGGGTTGAAGTCCCTCAGGGATCAATTCTCACCTCCCCCCAATTCTCCCCCTTGTGCCACCCTCAGTGTTACCTCCCAGCCCCACGTTGGGCCCCAGCTGGAAAAAAAAAAAAAAGCCCCTTCAGATGATCTGGAGAACCTCAAGTGGTTTTATTGTCCAGTTGACCACCTTCTGGTGGGGCAAAAGCTGAGGGTGAAGGTTTCAGAGGTGACCAAGAGCAAGAAGGGCTTCAAAAAAAAGTCCTGGGTGCCACCGAACTCACCAGTTGACCATGAGACCTTCCCCAGTTGACCATGAGTCCTTCCCCAGTTGACCATGAGTCCTCCACCAGTTGCTGAGTCCTTCCCCAGTTGACCATGAGTCCTTCCCCAGTTGCTGGGTCCTTCCCCAGTTGACCATGAGTCCTCCACCAGTTGCTGAGTCCTTCCCCAGTTGACCAGGAGTCCTTCCCCAGTTGCTGGTGAGATCTTCACCACCTGTTGAGAACCTCACCAGGGGTTGAGGAGACTTTCACTACTTTAGATCCTTCCACCACGTCATCTCCTGCCCCTCAAAGCCAACCAGGAAGGAGGTGAAGCATCACCTGACCAAGGAGATGGAACCCAACTCCAGCCAGAACCAGGGCCGGATCCGTTCGCCCCCGAAAGAGGTCGGGGGGAAAGCAAAAATGGGGGTTTGGTTCTCCACGTCGAAGAAGGTCACCTCCCCCCACTCGTAGTCCAAGGAGATTCGGATTTTTTTGGGGACCTTGGGGAGGTCCAGGAGGGTGGGGGGGGAGGTGAGGGCCCGGTTCTGGAAGCCCCATTGCTGGACGGCCCAAATCCCTTCTTCGGGTTGGAAGTTGATGTGACCTTTCCTCCTCAGGGACTCTTTGCTGACCCCTACGGCGCAGTAGCGGCCATCTTGGAGGTCAACCACCCAAGAGTGTCTCCCCGAGGTGAAGCTTTGGTGACCCAGGACACAGGGGTCGGCGTCGAAGCGGTCGGGGCCGTCCGGAGGTTCCTGGAGGAGGTATTCCCAACGGGCGCTCCGCCCGTCCCCGGAGAGCACCAGGCGGGGGTGGGCGGTGCTGGGGTCCAGGGTGACGATGGCTGAGGGGGAGAGGGGGAAGGGAAAAGGAATTTAAAGGCAAATATTCCCAAGGGAATTCGATTGGTGGAGGATTTCACTGGATTGAGCGAGAATTCCAATGATTTGGGGGTTCAATCGGTGGGGGGTGGAGAGGATTCGGAGTTAAATTGATTAAGGATGAAATGGGGAATGGGAATGATTTGGAATTCAATGGATTAAGGATTAAATTGGGAATAAAAATGGTTTGGAATTCAATTGATTAAGAAATCGAGAATTTAAACGGTTTGGAATTAAATTGAGAATGGAAATGATTTTGGAATTCAATTGGTTCAGGATTAAATTGGGAATTAAAATTATTTGGAATTCAATTGGTTCAGGATTAAATTGGGAATTAAAATTATTTGGAATTCAATTGATTAAGGATTACATTTGGAATGGAAATGATTTGGAATTCAATTGATTAAGGATCAAATTGGGAATGAAAATGGTTTGGAATTCAATTGATTAAGAAAATGAGAATTTAAACGGTTTGGAATTCAATTGAGAATGGAAACAATTTGGAATTCAATTGATTAAGGGTTAAATTGAGAATTAAAATTATTTGGAATTCAATTGATTAAGAATTAAATTGAGAATGAAAATTACTTGGAATTCAGTTAATTAGGAATTACAATAATTTGGGATTAAAATGAAAATTGAATTGAGAAATAAAATGAGAATGAAAATTATTTGGAATTCAATTCAGAGTTCAATTGATTTAAAATTAAATCAAAATTTAAATTCAGTGTTAGTGAAATTATGACTTTGATTTTAATCAGCTTCTACATTTCGTTTCAATAGCAAAGACATTCTAAATTTAATTCCTATTTTATGGACTTAAACCTCATTTTAATACAAGAATATTTAAATGTAATCAAAAATTAAACACACAAAAGAACTGGTTTTATAAATGTTCATAAAGCATTTGAGAATAAATGAGATATAAATCAATTTGTGTTTCTAAATAAATAACTAAAAAAGGACTTACCTGGCTCTGCATGGAGCTCAGCTATAAAAAGGGAAAGGAAAATTGGCTTAGAATTAATATTGTTAATTATGCTGTGTAATAATATTTCTAATAATAATTTTTCCTTATAATATTAATTACTATAAGGAGGAGATTACATTTTAATAATAAAAAATTAAAAATGAGAGATTTACCAATCTGGGCTGTCTGTTCCTCTGTAACAAGAGAAATGTTATTAAAGTATTAATTCAAATGAAGAAGAATTAAAAATTTAGTGAAAGTAACATTTCAGAACAAAATTTAGATTAAAATATTACGAGAAATTAATAGAAATAATGATAATTTTTAGTTCATTTGTGCTTAATTTATGGCCTTCTAAAAAAACAGATTAAAAAGGCAACATAAAACCCCCAGTTATTTAAACATTTAAATTCTAAATGAAACATAAAATTAAAAAAAGAAAACGAAATTTTAACTCCATTTTAGATTAATTTCATTTCTTTTCTCACCCTCTGTGGATTCCTCTGCCAGGAGGGAACCGGAAGAGGTCGGGGAGGGCGTCGGGAATTCTGGCTCAGGAGATTCCAGAGGGGTTGGGGGAGGGGAAGGGGCGTGGTCACTTCCGGGTGAGGAGGTGACCTCTGGGGAGAGAAAAGGGAAATGAAAGGGGGAAGGAGGAGAGAAAGGGGAAAAAAGGGGAAGGGGAAAAAGGGAAAGAGGAAAAAGGCTGGAAAGGAGGAGGAAGAAAAAGGAACAAGGGGGAAAAGAGGAGGAAAAAGAGAGAAATAAAAAATAAAGAGGGAAAACAGAGAAGAGAGGAAGTAGAGGGGGAAGAGAGGAAGTGAAGAAAAAGGAAATGAAATCAGGGTTCACCGAGCTCCTCTGAAGAGTCATCTGCAAAAGAAAGAGGAAGGATTTAAGTTTCCAAGTTAAAAAATTAAAAATCAGACATCTGGAAAAGAATTAAAAAATTCATATTCAAAATTTTCGTATTTCATTTTAAACATGAAAATAAACACATTTTAATATTAAAGAAGTCAAAAGGAAAGTTGAAATAGGAAATCCAATTTGAAAAAGTAAAAATGGTAAGAAAATAATACAGGTAAAAAGAAATTTGAAAAAATTAAAACTAAATTGGGAGTTTTTGTTTAGACTTAGAAGATCCAATTTTCAAAAATTAGAAATTTGAATGTTTGAAATGTCATTTATAGAAAAAAAAAAACAAAAAACTGCTTGTTATCTCACTTACCAGCTTCTTCCTCCTCCTGGAATTCCTCTGAATCCAAACCAAAAAGGTAAAAGATGAATATTTAATAATAATATATAATAAATACTTCCCCAAGAAACCCAAATTATGAGAAGAAGTTAAAAAAAGGCATTAAAGATACAGTTTGGGGGTGAAATTTTAGGAAAGAAATTTAATTTCCTTACCAAGCTCCTCTGATAATTTGCCTTATAGAAGAGAAAATAAGTTAAAAGTAAATTTTTTAATATTAGAACTAAATTGGGATTTTTCTTTTAAATTCAAAAATTCCAACGTTTAAAAATTTCTAAAAATGAGAATATTTTTAATGTCACTTAAAAAAAAATGGCCTCTTGTTTTGTCACTTACCAGGTTCTTCCTCCTCCTGGAATTCCTCTGGAAAAAAAAAAGGTAAACTATTAATTTTAAATTATAAATCCATAACACATTAAATATTCCCCAATAAAACTGGAATTATGGGAAAATAGGGAAAAAAAGCATTACAAAATACGTTTTCTTTAGGAAAACCAGAAATTGGGGGTGAAATTTTTTTAGAAGAAATTTAATTTCCTTACCAAGATCCCCTGATAATTTATCTGAAAAAGAGAAATTTTATTCTATTTATTTGCCCTCAAAAATTCCATTTTTAAAATTTAATGAATTTACAGTATTCCAACCCAAATATTAAGTTTGGGGACCCCCTCCCCCAGTATTTATTTTAATAAATTAAAAAAATATATTAATAAATTTAATATTTAATAATTTTAATAAAAAAGACTTACTCGTGAGGGCATCCTGTCTGCCTGAAGAGAATTTTTAAAAAGGGATAATAAAGATTTTGAAAATCAAATTAAAAATTCAATTAAATTTAAATTTGAGAGGATTCCACTTCCCCCCCGTCCTGAGAACTGGCACAGAGCCACTTACAAATTTGCAAATCTCTTTCCTCTGTAAAGAAAAAAGCAAGTAAAATATTAATTTTTATTAATATTATCATTAATTTATGTATTTATTATAGTGAATAAATCACTGGGAGGAGGAAGTGGGGAGAGGGAGGAAATGAACTCACTGAGCAGCTCTCTCAGGCGCCCTGAAATTGAAAATATTTGATAGAAATTTTGTTATTCTTACAAATATAATTTTATAATGAGATTATTATGATATTATTGCATGAATTAAATAAATAGGCACAAATTAATGTCTATATTCTGCATGTTATACTTAAAAATAGGAATTATTCTTGTTAGACTCATAAGTTTACACTATAAATTGCACAACAATTATAAAAGAAAATCTTTACTCATATAAATTACATATTCCTACTAAATAAATAATTTACACAATTAAATTAGGTTAATTTAATGTTAAGAATATAAATTTTATAAGCTAATCAGCACGTACTGATCTCTGCTTCATCTTCCCCTACAAGAAAAAAAAGATTTTATATTAGTATTTATAGAATTCAACCTTAAAGGCAAGAAATAATGAGGAGGTTGAATACTATGAGCTGATTAATATTTCATTAATTAATGAAGCTGATGAGGTCATCAATACTCACGGATTTTCCCCTCCCGTTCCTCTGAAGAGAAGAGGGAGATAAAAATTATAATAGAAAACTAAAATCATGACAGTGAAACTACACAAGGTGATAGAAAATGTAGCAATATAAAATATTCATCCTAAAATGAAAAAAAAATGTAAATCAAATAATTAATGAAAAAAAAAATTTAAATCAAATAATTTTAAAATAATATAGAATAATTTTGAAGTAGTAGCATATAATTTAAAACTAAGATTAATTTTAAAACAACATCAAAGAGATTATTAGAACACCCACTATATAATAATTAAAATACAAAATTAAAATAAATTAATAACAATTAAAGACAAAAATTAAAAAGCCACGATGATAAAATGAAATAATTTTAAAATTCCCTGGTGGACCAGGGAAATTCCTTACCCAGCTCTGCCTCCTGTTGCCCTTCAAAGAGAGGAGAAAAGAAAAGGAAATGGGAATTTTGGGACCTTGCTGGTTTCTTCATGATGTCATCAATGATGAAATTCGATGACGTCATCGGTGATGAAATCCTAGGGTGGGGGGGGAGGTTCCACCATGGAAACCAAAATGGCACTTACGGAGTTTCCTGTTGCATTCCCCTACACAAGGAAAAGAATTCAACAAGGATTTGGTTCCCAAGTCTTGAATTTTAAAGGCTTTCAAAATTTTAAACTACTAACATTGAAATTCTTTCAGAATTTTAACTTGCTTTTAAATGTTTTCCAAATTTAAAATTTCAAATTTTGAAATTACTTCAAATTAGTTGATTCAAAATTATTTTATATGATCTCATTTCCCCACATCTTGTTTCAAAAGTTGCTTATTTAATTTCTAACGCTTTATTTAATGATTTAACTTGAAACGTTGCAAATCATGAAATTCTTCATTTAAATTTTTAACTTAAAGATTTTCAAGGTTCCACCCCAACTGAGATGAAGCAAAAACTTTACCAACATCTGCAGTCAGCTCGCCTAAAAAAAAAAAAGGGGAAAATTGTAAAATTTAGGTTAAATATTCAAATTTTAGGCAATTTGTAAACAAACTGTCCAGGAAATAAGGAAGGAAAAACTAAAAGGAAGTTTTCCAACCCCCAAACTTACCGATTTTGGAGTGCTGCTCCCCTGGAAAGAAGCAAAACCAAGTCAGCTTTTGTTTTCAGAATTGGATTTTTCTCAAAGACATTTCAGATTTTGATGAAAATTGCATTTTTCCTAAGAACTAAAAATTTTTCTATGCAGGTTAAGAATACTTTTAATTTTTTTAAGATTTCTTAAATTAATTTGGTTCCAATTTAAGAATTTCTTTTTTTTCCAACTTAAGGCTGGTTTAATTAATCTCTTTGCAATTTAACACTTTTTAATTAATTTGTTTGCAAGTTCAGATTTTTCGTGATTTTGTCACCAATTTAAGACTATTTTAATTAATTTCCAATTTAACATTTTTCAATTAATTTGCCTTTAACTATATTTGAAATTTTTTACCATTGCTTCAGTTGGATTTGGAGAATAATTAATTTATAGAATTTAACTCCATATTAATTTTCTAATTTAAGAAACTTAAATTTGAAGAATTTTTAACTGTAAGAAAGGGACTCACCAAGCTCCACCGTAAAAATTCCTTAAAGCAGAAAATAAATCAGATTAATTCTCATTCATTGTGACTTTCCCTCCCCATTCCCATTTGATTCTTTTTTTTCCCCAAAAAAATTTCATTTCTTTAAATAAATTCCAGCATCCCTGAACCACTGAGGAAGAAAAACTGACACTTACTGATTGTTGCATCACATTTGGCTTCAAAAAAAAAGAAAAGAAAAATCAGTTTTTCCTTTTTTTGGGTCTTTCCCCCCCACATTTTCCCCATTTTTCTTGGGAAACTGGAAAAAAATGACTTACCAAGTTCTGCAGTGAGTTTGCCTAAAAAAAAATAAAGTAAAAAAGGGATTTACATGGATGGCTTGGTCTGCACGGGGTATTTAAAAATTAAAGTAATTGAAATTTAAGTAAATCCGAAGTATCAAACGGGTGAATGGAAGATGAAATTTTTAAATGGCAAAAATTGTAACTAAAATGGGAAATAAAAATGGAAAATTGGAAGTAAAAATTGAAGTGGGAAGTAAGGCTGACATGGGAAATAAAATTTGGGATGGAAAGTAAAAATTACAAAAGGAAATAGAGTTGAAATGGAAAACAGAATTGGAATGTAAACTAAAAAAAAAAATGAGAAAATTGAAATGGGAAAGAAAAATAGAATTGACAACAAAATTTAAATTGAAAATTAGGGTTGCAAATAAAAATTGACTGGAAATGAACATGGAAAAATAAATTAAATAAAACGTTTATTAAAAAGACATTAGCATATAAAAGAAAATCAGAAAAAATATGGAAAAAATGGCAAAAAAAGAAGGAATGAAATTTGGCAACTAAAAATGGAGGCAAAATGTGGTTTTCAGGAGGAGAGGCAGATGTTTGGGAACACACCAGCCTGTGGAGGATGATCCTTGAGCCCAAGGTTTGAGGTGTCAGGAGCAGAGGTCACTTACGAAGGCTCGAGTCACGCTCCCCTGGGGAAAAAAAAGCACATTTTATTGACAAAATATCTTTATTTTCTTTAAAACCCAAGAAAATCCCCAAATTTGAGACCACAATTTTGTGGAGAATGAGAAGAAGTGAAGATTCCACCGGAGGTGGCCCCCAAGATGGCTTCCCCTTGGGTGAGGTTGCCCCAAGGTTGTCCAGAAGGTTCTTTCGACTCAGTTTCATCAAATTTATCAAATTTTTAATGGAAAATTTGAATTTTAAGGGGGTTTGGAGAAAAATGAAGACTTACCCAGCAGTGCAGTGAGTCGCCCTTGGGAAGAAAGAGAGAAAATGGAGATTAAAGGGAAGAAATAATTAGTAAAATATTAAAGGTAGTTAATTGGCAACAAAACCAGGGAAAATATTAAATGTAAGTTAAAGATTTCAAGCCAAGAGCAGGAATTTCCAACAAAAATATTAATTTGGAAACAAGATGTTAATTTATGTGAAAAAAAAAAAATTTTGCAACTAAAAATAAACACTGAGACCCCACAAAATTAATAATAAAAAAAAATATTAAAAAAAACTAAATCAAAAATTAATTCTAGTAATTGATCACCAAAACTTGACCCTAAAAGAAAGACATTTTAAGCCTCAAAAGTTCATTTTTGGTTCAAAAATAAAAAACAAGACTTACGGATTTCGGCCGCGAGCTTGGCTGCAAGGAGAAATATTTGGGGTTACTTTAGGTGGGAAATTAAGAAATTGGGGAAAAAAAAAGGTTATTTGCTATTTTTCCACCAGGGGGCATGCGAGAGGTTCCCCCTGTTCCCTAAAAAGAGGTATTTCTATCCCAAAAATAAAAGGAAAAATTATACTTACTGATTTTCCGATCACGTTCCTCTGGAAAAAGAAAAAAAAGGAATTTAATTTAAAAAGTTATAGATTTATTTGTTATTAAGTTATACTTCATATGTTATTAATTTCGAATTTTAGATTTTTATTAAATATTGAATATTAAATTATTATTATCTTCCCCCGGGATGCCACAACGGGAGCTTAAATTGGGAAAATTGAATTTTTTCCCCGCAAATTACCTTTCTGTTGAGAATTTGACTTAAAAATTCTGGTGTTTATGAATATTGCTCAATGTAAATAAAATTATCAGCAGGATTGCAGCAGGAAAATCCCATTTTCCAAGAGAAAATCCTCAAAACTTACTGAGTTTGGCGTCACATTCACCTAAACAAAGGAGAAATAGGGAAATATTGAAATTATTACTTGAATTAGATTTGAATTTTCTGGTTTGAAAACTTAAATTGTATTTTACAGGTAAAAATAAAGTTTTCATCATGGAAAAAATCTTCCATCTCAACAAAAGAAACCATGAAAATCTTCAATTTTAATTGATTTTTTTAGCGTTTTTTAATTAATTACAAATTAATGGAATAAAAAATTAATGGAATTTAAAAACTAAATATTATTTGGGGAACTGAAAATTTTAATGAGAAGGAAATTCAATTCCTTACCCAGCTCTGATGTCAGCTTGTCTAAAATTAAGAGAAACAAAGAAACAGTGAATTGAAATTACCCAGGATTTAAATTTCCACTACAAAAAAAAAGGAAAAAAATGAAACTTACTGATTTTCTTATCACGTTCCTCTGAAATGAAAAACAAAAGGGAGATATTTAAGTTGAAATAACCCATTTTTTGGAATTAATGTGCTTTAATTTTACTTAATTTGCTGAATTTCCAATTAATTTGCTTTATTTTTTCATTATTTCACCTTTTTTGGAATTGATTTTTGCTTCACTTTTCATTATTTGCCTTTTAAAGAAAACATTTAGTCTTTTTTTTTATTATTTTGTATTTTTAATCAATTAATTTGCTTTATTTTTAACCCAGGTTGGACCTTTGGATGCTTGAGGGGGGAGTAATATTTTAAAAAAACATTAAAATCCCACGGGGTAAAAAGGACTGAAAAAAACTTACCTAGCTCTGCAGTCAAATTATCTAAAATATTTTTAGAAAAATAAAAATAAAAATAAAAAAAAGTGGTTTAGTAAAAAAAAATCTGCTTTTTCCTCTATATTGTTATTTTTTTTCTTTCTGTCAGACCTCTGAAATTCTTTTTTTCTTAAAAATTAATATTTTTTCTGGTTATTTTTAAAAAATACGGTTATTTTTAAAGAGATATATTTTATTTAAAATTAAATTATCTCTTTTAAATTTTTTTTTAGTAATCTTTTTTGTTAAAAATGAATTCTCAGGACTCACCAATCTCTGCTGTGAGTTCCCCTTGAAAAAGAGAAACCCATTAATCAAGAAATAAATTAATAAATTTAATTGCAATCAAATTAACTAATGACCATAAAGCACCACTTACCAATTTCTGCAATTTTTGACCCCATAAAATTAAAAAAAAAAAGAGAAAAGAAATGTTTAAAGTTGGTTGGGCTTTTTTCCCCACATATTTAATATTAAGGGCACAAAAGAATTTATATCTAGATTTATTAAAATCAATAGATTACTTATTATTCATATTTTATGTAAAATAATTCTCATTTTAATTCCCCCACCCCTTTTTCTTCACTCTTGGAAGGAGAAACTGAAAGAAAAAAATCAGAATATTCCATCCTGAATTCCTAAATCAAAATAAGTGGATATCGAAGAAATAAAATTCAATTATTTATTATAAAAATATGGATTTGCCCCCACTAAGGTTGTTTTTTAGCATAGCTGGGAGGACACTCACCATTCTCTGTGTCACATTCCTCTGTAAGATAAGAAATAAAATTGCTATCAGATCACTATGTTATTTTTTAATTTTTATTTTTCTATCAATTACAATAAGTTCATGAAAATTAGATTATAAATTAAGATGAAATATGGAAGAAAACAGATTAAATTCAATTATTAACACAATAAACTACATAAATAAAATAATTTTCTAATGAATTCCAATAAATTCAGTAAACAAATTCATGAAATCATTAGGAAATTATTTGGTATTTATTAAATGATTTTAGAGTTTTTCTCAACCCCTCTTACCCAACTCTTACCCAGTTCTGTGTCGCTTTCTTCTAGAAAAAATCAAAATAAATAGATAAATAAAAGAATATAGGTGTAAATAGAAATAAATGAATTATTATTTTAAAAGAAAGCAGAAATATAAAACTTCACAAAATCAAGAAATCTAAAAATTAAAGAGAAAAAACAAGTAACCCAAATTTAGCAAGAAAAATCACTTACCAAATTCATCTGTTAATTTCCCTGAATAATAAATGAGAAAGAAAGAAAGAAAATTTAGAAGGAATTGAAAAAAAAAATAAATTCAAGGCTTCAGCAGTAAAATTTTACAATGGGGGGGAGAGGGGAAGGAAATTAACCCCCCAGTACTTACAGATTTTGGCATCCCATTCTTCTGAAAAAGAATAAATAATAGAAAATTTAATATAATATTTAAAAATTTCTATAAATAGTGTAAAGATAAGTAACTTTACATTTTTTATTGCATGTCCTAAAAACTGATACAAATATTAATATAAACCAAGATAAATTGATGCCTTTTTATATAAATCATGTAGATTTACAGAAAATCTACAAATTTTAATTAAATTATTGCTTAATACTTGAAGAAGTATCAAAGGAAATATAATAAATTTAAATAATAATTTATATTTTATTATTTATTAATATATAAGATTACTATTTTATTAATTAGCCTCCTTTCACACACCTGACTCCATTATCCCTTCAACTTCTTCCCCAGAAGCCTCTGCAAGACAAAATAAAAAAATTAATTAAGTTCTATCGAATTTTTAATTCATTTTTTTCCTCTTCTCATTATTTATTTGTTTTATTAATTTTTTGTCTTATTGCTAGAATTATTTGGGCTTTCTTACGCCTTTTTTAATTCCTCATTAATTTTTTTTTTCTTTTTACTGATCATTATAAATTAATTATCTATTATGAATTATTTATACTTATTATTTCTTTAATTCCCTTTTTAATTAAGAAAACTGAGATAAACACCCTTGCAAGGACCTAAATTTGTTCAGAAGTGGACCTACGTTCTTTCCCAACAACATTTTTTAAAGTAATTTCTTAATTTAAACTTATTTTTTTATTAATTTCTTACTTTAAACATATTTTTAAATTAATTTCTTCTTTTAACCTATTTTCACCATCAATTTAATCATAAAATCTCAACATAATAGAGGGAATTAAATAATATTTTGTCCCTGTCCCCACGAAGGGATCGAGTTTCTCCTTTCTAAATCCATCACTGGGCCTCAAAGAACCAAAAATATCCAGAAATTTGATTCCAAATAATTCTGGTTTTCTCCCAGAAAAGCCAATTTCAATTAAAACAACTTAATTAAAATTAAATTTTAACTCAGTCTTGACATTGAAGGTTTTCACCCCATATCTGGTTTATTTTGGGGGCTGGGTCTCAAAGAACCAAAAATATCCAGAAATTTGATCCCAAATAATTCTTTTTTCCTAAACCCCTGCAATTTAAATAAAATTGATTTATTTAAAAATAAAATTTCACCTTGCGAAGCCTTAAAATAAAATTTTATATAGAATTTTTTCCCCCCAAATAGAAACTCTTCAGGCTCTGGCTCCGGAAGACCCCAAAACAGGCGGAAATTTCCTCCAAACTAATTCCAAACTTAATTAAAAAAAAAAAATAGCAATCAAAATGAAAATTTTAACTTACCAAGTCTGGAAATTGACAATTTTCACCTCAAATTTGGGGCTTTGGGGTGTGAGGCACCGGAGGTTTGGGGCCCTCTCGTCTGTCACTGTCAGGACAGCTGCGACGCGGCCGCGCCAGCCCTAAATTTAACCCCGGGTGGGGGGGGGGGGGACGTGGGGGGCTCTAAAATAAAGGAAAAAAGGGCAATAAAATGATTTTTTTAATCTTCTTTTCCAGTCCTGGGGCTGAGTCGGGGAGGGGGGGGAATCTCCTCAGGATTTGAGAGATTTGGGTGAAATTGTTGCGTCTTCCAAATCTCTCTTTTTCAAAATTAAATTCTGATTTTTAAAGTATTTTTATAAATTAAATAACTTAACAATAAATTATTAATTTAATACATTTAAATTTAATAATTTAATAAATTAAATTCTGATTTTTCTTTTTAAAAAAATTTCTTTAAAATCTGAATTATTTAGTAATATATTTGTTAATTTTGTGTTTGCTTATTACCCCCCCACCCTGGCCCCCCCTGTCCCCCTCCAACTCCCCCCTAGGACCCGCCCCCCCCACCCCCAAATCCCCCTCAAACCCCCCCCAAACCTCCCAAATCCCCCCTAAACCCCCCAAATCCTGCCCAAACCCCTCAAATCCCCCCCAAACCCCTGAAATCCCCCCCAAACCTCCCAAATTTCCCCCCAAACCCCCAAGTCCCCCCCAAACTCCTCAAACCCCCCACAAACCCCTCAAATACCCCCAAACCTCCCAAATCCCCCCTCAAATCCCCCCAAGCTCCCCAGATTCCCCCCCAAACCCCTCAAGTCCCCTCAAATCCCCCCTCAAGTCCCTCCCAACCCCCCCCCAATCCCCCCAAACCCCCTCAAATCCCACCCAAATTTCACCCAAACCCCTCAAATCCCCCCAAATCCCCCTCCAAATTCCTCCCCGAACCCCTCAAATCCCCCCCAAATCCCCCCTAAACCTCCCAAATCCCCCCCAAACTCCTCAAACCACCCACAAACCCCTCAAATCCCCCCCCAAATCCCCCCAAGCACCTCAAATCCCCCCTAAACTCCCCCCAAATCCCCCCCCCCAAACCCCCTCAAATCCCACCCATATTTCACCCAAACCCCTCAAATCCTCCCAAATCCCCCTCCAAATTCCTCCCCAAACCCCTCAAGTCCCCCCAAATCCCCCCTAAACCTCCCAAATCCCCCCCAAACTCCTCAAACCACCCACAAACCCCTCAAATCCCCCCCAAGCACCTCAAATCCCCCCTAAACCCCCCAATCCCCCCCCCAAACCCCTCAAATCCCCCCCAAATCCCCCCTAAACTCCCCCAAATCCCCCCCAAACCCCTCAAATCCCCCCCAAATCCCCCCGAAACTCCCCCAAATCCCCCCCAAACCCCTCAAATCCCCCCCAAATCCCCACCAAACCCCCTCAAATCCCCCCTCAAGTCCCCCCCAACCCCCCCAAACCCCCTCAAATCCCACCCAAATTTCACCCAAACCCCTCAAATCCCCCCCAATCCCCCTCCAAATTCCTCCCCAAACCCCTCAAATCCCCCCCAAATCCCCCCCAAGCACCTCAAATCCCCCCTAAACCCCCCAACCCCCCCCCAAACCCCTCAAATCCCCCCCAAATCCCCCCTAAACCTCCCAAATCCCCCCCAAACTCCTCAAGTCCCCTCAAATCCCCCCAAACCCCTCAAATCCCCCCCAAATCCCCCCGAAACTCCCCCAAATCCCCCCCAAACCCCTCAAATCCCCCCCAAACCCCTCAAATCCCCCCCAAATCCCCCCTAAACTCCCCCAACCCCCCCCAAACCCCTCAAATCTCCCCCAAATCCCCCCTAAACTCCCTCAAATCCCCCCCAAATCCCCCCTAAACTCCCCCAAATCCCCCCCAAACCCCTCAAATCCCCCCCAAATCCCCCCCTCAAACCCCTCAAATCCCCCCAAGCTCCCCAAATTCCCCCCCAAAACCCCTCAAGTCCCCCCCAACCCCCCCCAAACCCCTCAAATCCCCCCCAAATCCCCCCTATAGTCCCCCAAATCCCCCCCAAACCCCCTTCAAATCCCCCCAAACTCCCCCAAATCCCCCCCAACCCCCCCCCCAAACCCCTCAAATCCCCCCAAATCCCCCTCCAAATTCCTCCCCAAACCCCTCAAGTCCCCCCCAAATCCCCCCTAAACTCCCCCCAAATCCCCCCTAAACCTCCCAAATCCCCCCCAAACCCCTCAAATCCCCCCTAATCCCCCCTAAACTCCCCCAAATCCCCCCCAAACCCCTCAAATCCCCCCCAAACTCCCCCAAATCCCCCCCAACCCCCCCCCAAACCCCTCAAATCCCCCCAAATCCCCCTCCAAATTCCTCCCCAAACCCCTCAAATCCCCCCCAAATCCCCCCTAAACCTCCCAAATCCCCCCCAAACCCCTCAAATCCCCCCCAACCCCCCCCAAAACCCTCAAATCCCCCCCAAATCCCCCCTAAACTCCCCCAAATCCCCCCCAAACCCCTCAAATCCCCCCCAAATCCCCCCCCAAACCCCCTGATCCCCTCATCCCTTCCCCCCCATTCCGTACAAATCCCCCTCAGAGGGCGCCGCCATCTTGCGCCTCCTCTCCACCCCGCATCCCAGGGCGCCGCCATCTTACCGTACGGCATCCCCCCCCACTTCCGCTTCCGCCGGAAACTCTCTCTTTCTTTTTCCGGCGCCGTGGCGGCCGGCAGCTGAAGAGGCGCAAAGGGAGGAGAGGGCGAAAGGGAATCGAATCCGGCGCCATCCGCCCCTCCCGCCGCCGCCATGACGGAGCAGATGACATTGCGGGGGACCTTAAAGGGTCACAACGGATGGGTGACCCAAATCGCCACCACCCCGCAATTCCCCGACATGATTCTGTCTGCTTCGCGGGGTGAGGGGAAGGGGGGAGAGGGAAGGGGGATGGCGGAGGAAGAGGGGAAAGGGAAGGGGAGACCCTGGAGGGGGGGGATGAGGGTTGGGGGAGGCGGGAGGGAGACCGTGAGAGAAAGAGGGGAGACCATGAAGCGGTGAGGGGAAAAGGGGGGACAACAGGGGGTGGGGGGAGACCATGAGGGGGGGGAAAGAAGAGGGGGGAAAACAGGGGGGTGAGAGAGGAAGAGGAGGGACCATGAAGGGGGGTGAAGGGGAGAGGGGAGACCACAGGGGAGCGAGAGGAAGGGGGGGACAGGGGAGTGAAGGGAGACCATGAGAGGGGATAGAGGAAGAGGGGAGACCAGAGGGGAAGAGAGGAGACCACAGGGGGGTGGGGGGAGACCATGAGGGGGGGGAAAGAAAAGGGGAGACCATAAGGGGGTGAGGGGAAGAGGGGGGTGAGGGGAGAAGAAAGGGGGGATGGGGAGAAAGGGAAAGGGGGAGAGGATTGGGGGGGAGATGGAGACTTCTGGAGGGAGAGGGAGAAGATGGAGGGAAAGAGGGGAGAGGAAGAGGAGGGAGCATGAAGGGGGTGAAGGGAAAAGGGGGGAGCATGAGGGGGGACAACAGGGGGGTGAGGGGAGACCGTGGGGGGGGGAAAGGAGGGGAGACCAGAGGGGGGGAGGAAGAGGAGGGAGCATGAAGGGGGATGGTGGAGGAAGAGGGGAAAGGGAAGGGGAGACCCTGGTGGAGGGGGAGGATGAGGGTTGGGGGAGGCGATTTGAGGGGAGAAAAATGGGGGGATGGGGGGTGAGGGGGAGAAAGGGAAAGGGGGAGAGGATTTTGGGGGAGATGGAGACTTCTGGAGGGAGAGAGGGGTGGGGGGGAGAGGGAGAAGATGGAGGGAAAGAGGGGAGAGGAAGAGGAGGAAGCATGAAGGGGGTGAAGGGAAAAGGGGAGAGCATGAGGGGGGAGACTATGGGGGGGAGGGAAAGAAGAGGGGAGACCATGGGGGGGGAGGAAGAGGAGGGAGTATGAAGGGGGTGAGGAGAAGAAGGGAGACCATGTTGGGGAAGAGAGGAAGAGGAGGGGCAATGTAGGGGGTTGAGAGGAAGAACGGAGACCATGAGGGGGGGAGAGGAAGAGGAGGGACCATGAGGGAAGTGACAGGAAGAGGGGGGACAACAGAGGAGTGGGGGGAGACCATGAGAGGAAGAGGGGAGACCATGAGGGGGTGAGGGGAAGAGGGGAACTACAGGGGAGTGAGAGGAAGAGGGGGTGAGGGGACACCATGAGAGGGGGAGAGGAAGAGGAGGGACCATGAAGGAGGGTCAGGGAAAGAGGGGAGACCACAGGGGAAGAGGGGGAGACCATGAGGGGGGGTGAGAGAAAGAGGGGAGACCATGAAGCGGTGAGGGGAAAAGGGGGGACAACAGGGGGTGGGGGGAGACCATGAGGGGGGGGAAAGAAGAGGGGGGAAAACAGGGGGGTGAGAGAGGAAGAGGAGGGACCATGAAGGGGGGTGAAGGGGAGAGGGGAGACCACAGGGGAGTGAGAGGAAGGGGGGGACAGGGGGGTGAAGGGAGACCATGAGAGGGGATAGAGGAAGAGGGGAGACCAGAGGGGAAGAGAGGAGACCACAGGGGGGTGGGGGGAGACCATGAGGGGGGGGAAAGAAAAGGGGAGACCATAAGGGGGTGAGGGGAAGAGGGGGGTGAGGGGAGCCCATGAGAGGAGAGAGGAAGAGGGGAGACCATGTGGGGGGAGAGGAAGAGGAGGGCAATGAAGGGGGTGAGGGGAGACCACAGGGGGTTGGGGGAAGTCATGAGAGGAGAGGGGAAGAGGGGAGACCATGAGGGGGGTAGGAGGAGACCATGAGGGAGGCAGAGGAAGAAGAGGGACCATGAAGGGGGGGGGGAGAGGAAGAGGGGAGACCCTGAGGGGGTTGAGGGGAGACCCTGAGGGGTCCAATGACCCAAGGGGAGACCAGAGGGGGTGTGAGGGTGTGTCCCCCCCCAGGGGGTGACCCCGTTTTCTCCCCCCTCAGACAAAACCATCATCATGTGGAAGCTGACGCGGGACGAGACCAACTATGGTATCCCCCAACGCGCCCTCCGCGGCCACTCCCACTTCGTCAGCGACGTCGTCATCTCCTCCGACGGCCAATTCGCCCTCTCGGGTTCTTGGGATGGGACTTTGAGGCTCTGGGACCTCACCACGTGAGTCCGGGGGGATGGGAGGAAGGGTTTGAGGCCATCTTGCGGCGGCCATCTTGCGGCGGCCATTTTGCGGCATCCGCGGTTCTCTCCCGATGATTAATCCTGACGCGACGTCTCGATTTTCACTTTGGCAGTTTGGGGTTTTTTCTCACTTTTTTCTGGGATTTCATCAGGGTTTGGGGGGGAAACCTTGCAAGGGGGGTGAGGTAGAGGAGTTGAGGGGCGGCCATCTTGTGGCGGCCATTTTGTGGCGCCCGCGGTTCTCTCCCGATGATTAATCCCGACGCGACGTCTCGACCCCCAACCCCGGGGGCCTGAAGACAACGTCCTGCAATGATGAGGGAGAGAAGACCCCGACCTCTTGGGTTTGGGGTTCAGGGGGTGAAAAAAAGGTCCCAGTTCGGGGTGAAATTCCTGCGATTCTCAAAAAAAAAAAAAAAAATTTGGCGGGAATTGGGGATTTTTCGCTTTGGCCGTGGGTTTTTTCTTCCAGAGTCTGGGGTTTTTTCTCGCTTTTTCCTGGGATTTCATCAGATGAGGTTTGGGGGGGGGAACCTTACGAGGGGGGCGAGGTGGGGAAGTTGAATGGTGGCCATGTTGGGGCGGCCATGTTGGTTGTGAGGCGAGGATCCGTTAAACCCAATGCGATGTTTCCACCTTCCAAGGTGTGAAGACCACGTCCTGCATTGCTAAAAAAGACCCAAATTTTTTCCTTTTGGGGCCATTTTGGGTTCAGTGGGTGCCAGCAGGATTTAAAAAAAGTCCCAAATTGGGGAGAAATCCTTTCGATTCTCAAAAAAAAATTGGCGGGAGTTGGGAATTTCCCCGTTTCTGGGTGTTTTCTGGCAAAGGTGGGATTTTTTTTTTTTTTTCCTTGCTTTTTGGGGGGAATTTGGTCAGGAGCCATCTTGGTTTGGGGTTTCCTCAGGGGCACCACCACCCGTCGCTTCGTGGGTCACACCAAGGATGTCCTCAGCGTCGCCTTCTCCTCCGACAACCGCCAGATCGTCTCGGGCTCCAGGGACAAAACCATCAAACTCTGGAACACTCTGGGGGTCTGCAAGTACACAGTGCAGGTGAGGGGGGAGATTCCAGGAGCCCCCATTTCCTGGGAAAGGAGCTTCCCAGGTTAAGGGAGAATCCAGGGAGATGGGGGCAAGGTCAAGGTGGATCCAAGCTCAAAAGGAGAAAATGGCCCCAAGGAGATGGGAGATCCAAGGAGATGGGGGCTCTAGGAGACAGAAAGGATCTCCAAGGAGATGGGAGCTCTTCCAAGGAGCAGAGGTCTCCTTGGAGATGAATTTGGAATTTTTTCCCCCACTTTGGGGCAGAATTTGGGGCTCCCAGCCCCTCCTCGATGCGGGGAGAACCGCGACGGAGCCTCCAAACTCTCCTTGAGGCCAAACTCAAGGGTTGGTAGAGGGAAGTCCACCCTGTGGAGGTTGTGGAGATGATTCAGTGCTGGTTCCTCACCTGGAATCTCCTCCTCTTCCTCATCTTCCTCCTCCTCCTCTTCCTCCAGGATGAAAGTCACTCGGAATGGGTCTCCTGCGTCCGTTTCTCCCCCAACAGCAGCAACCCCATCATTGTCTCCTGTGGTTGGGACAAACTGGTCAAGGTGAGGTGGTCTCAGGTCCTTCCCCTCAAAAAAGACCTAAAAATTGGGGGTTTTTACCTCATTTCCATCATTTTTTTTCTCTTTTCAGGTCTGGAACTTGGCCAACTGCAAACTGAAGACCAACCACATCGGGCACACCGGGTACCTCAACACCGTCACCGTCTCCCCAGATGGGTCCCTCTGTGCCTCGGGTGGAAAGGTGACCCCCAAGGACCCCCCCCCCCCCAACCCCATTTCCCTCCCTCTTGCCCCAAAAGTCTCCCTGGAGGCGGTGGGAAACCACGGGAGATGTTGGGGCAGCTCCAGGGAACTTGGTTTGGGGTTTTTTGGGGTTTCCTTGGGGGGGTTTCAGCCTCAGGGCAAAGGGGTTCAGGGGAAATGGAAGGTTTTGGGTGGGAAATGGAAAGTTTTGGGGGGGAAATGGAAAGTTTTGGGGGGGAAATGGAAAGTTTTGGGGGGGAAATGGAAGTTTTTGGGTGGGAAAGGATTTTCTGGGGTGGGAAATGGAAGTTTTTGGGTGGGAAGTGGAAATTTTAGGTGGGAAATGGAACTTTTTGGGTGGGGAAGAATGTTCTAGGGTGAGAAATGGAACCTTTTGGGTGGGAAATCAACCTTTTGGGTGGGAAATGGAACTTTTTGGGTGGGGAAGGACTTCCTGAAGTGGGAAATGGAACTTTTTGGGTGGGAAATGGAACCTTTTGGGTGGGGAAGGATCTTCTCAGGTGGGAAAAGATTTCCTGGGGTGGGAAATGGAACTTTTTGGGTGGGAAGTGGAAATTTTAGGTGGGAAATGGAACTTTTTGGGTGGGGAAGAATGTTCTAGGGTGAGAAATGGAACTTTTTGGGTGGGAAATCAACCTTTTGGGTGGGAAATGGAACTTTTTGGGTGGGGAAGGACTTCCTGAAGTGGGAAATGGAACTTTTTGGGTGGGAAATGGAACCTTTTGGGTGGGGAAGGACTTCCTGAAGTGGGAAATGGAACTTTTTGGGTGGGAAATGGAACCTTTTGGGTGGGGAAGGATCTTCTCAGGTGGGAAAAGATTTCCTGGGGTGGGAAATGGAACTTTTTGGGTGGGAAGTGGAAATTTTAGGTGGGAAATGGAACTTTTTGGGTGGGGAAGAATGTTCTAGGGTGAGAAATGGAACTTTTTGGGTGGGAAATGGAACTTTTTGGGTGGGAAATGGAACCTTTTGGGTGGGGAAGGATCTTCTCAGGTGGGAAAAGATTTCCTGGGGTGGGAAATGGAACTTGGGTGGGGAAGGACCTCTTGGAGTGGGAAACAGAACATTTTTGGGTGGGAAATGGACCTTTTTGGGTGGGAAATGGACCTTTTGGGTGGGAAATGGACCTTTTGGGTGGGAGAAATGTTTGTCTTGTTGCTGATTGGTGGTTCCTCCTGCCCAGGATGGTCAGGCCATGCTGTGGGACCTGAATGAGGGGAAGCACCTCTACACCCTGGATGGAGGGGACATCATCAACGCCCTCTGCTTCAGCCCCAACCGCTACTGGCTCTGCGCTGCCACCGGGCCCAGCATCAAGATCTGGGTGGGTCCCTTCCTGTCACCCCCAGGCCTCCAGCCTGGCCTTTGGAGGCACCATTGGGTGGCCATATTTGAGTTGGGGTCCTCCAAGAAGTTCTTCAGGTTTTGGGGTTGGAGTCGCCATTGGGGTGGTCAAATCTTGAGTAGGGTTCTCCAAGAAGTCTTTAAGGTCTTGAGGTTGGAATCACCTTCATGGTGGCCAAATCTGAGTAGGGTTTTCCAAGAAATTCTTCCAAGTTCTAAGGTTAGGGTTAGGGTTGGAGGCATCTTCCTGGTGGCCATATCTGGACAGGGTTTTCCCAAGATCTTCAGGTCTTTGGAGTCAACTTCCTGGTGGCCATTGCTGAGTTGGGGTCCTCCAAGAAGTTCTTCAGGTTTTGGGGTTGGAGTCACCATTGGGTGGCCAAATCTGAGTAGGGTTTTTCCAAGAAGTTTTTCCAAGTCTTGGGGTTGGAATCACCTTCCTGGTGGCCACATCTGGGAAGGGTTTTTCCAAGAAATTCTTCAAGTCTTGGGGTTGGAGTCACCATTGGGGTGGTCAAATCTTGAGTAGGGTTCTCCAAGAAGTCTTTAAGGTCTTGGGGTTGGAGTTACCTTCCTGGAGGCCATATTTGAGTAGGAGTCCTTCAGGTCTTGGTGTTGGTGTCACCATTGTGGTGGCCACATCTGAGCAGGGTTCTCCAAGAAGATCTCTAGGAGTCACCTTCCTGGAGGAGATCCTTCTTTTTGGCTCAGTCCTTGGAGGACCTTTCCCTGGTGGATTTTCCTCAGCTGGGGGGTGGCTCCCAGGGTGGTCCTGGGGCTCCTGGGCCAAGCAGAAATTTTCTTGGTGGCCCCCATGCCGTGATGAAACGTTTTGATGCCATCTGAGCACTTCCGTGTGGAAACCCAGAGGCTGTTTCTGAGCAAATTTTTTGGTTTTTTTTTTTTTTTTTTTCCTGGATTTCCTCTTCCACCTTTTCCTTCCTCACTTCCTCTTCCATTTCCTGCAGGACCTGGAAGGGAAAATCATCGTGGATGAGCTGAAGCAGGAGGTGATCAGCACCAGCAGCAAAGCTGAACCCCCCCAGTGCACCTCCTTGGCCTGGTCAGCTGATGGACAGGTACAACCACCACCTCCTCCATGGTTGGGGGTGCCATGTTGGGTTTGGGGGCCCCACGTTGGGTTTGGAAAGTCCTACATTGGGTTTGGAGGACCCAAGTTGGGTCTGGAGGTCCCATGTTGGGTTTTGGGGTCCCACGTTGGGTTTGGAAAGTCCTGCAATGGGTTTGGAGGTGCCATGTTGGGTCTGGAGGCCCCATGTTGGGTTTGGAGGTGCCATGTTGGGTTTGGAAAGTCCTACATTGGGTTTGGAGGACCCAAGTTGGGTCTGGAGGTCCCATGTTGGGTTTTGGGGTCCCACGTTGGGTTTGGAAAGTCCTGCAATGGGTTTGGGGGTGCCATGTTGGGTCTGGAGGCCCCATGTTGGGATTGGAGGTGCCATGTTGGGTTTGGAAAGTCCTACATTGGGTTTGGAGGACCCAAGTTGGGTCTGGAGGTCCCATGTTGGGTTTTGGGGTCCCACGTTGGGTTTGGAAAGTCCTGCAATGGGTTTGGGGGTGCCATGTTGGGTCTGGAGGCCCCATGTTGGGTTTGGAGGTGCCATGTGGGGTTTGGAAAGTCCTACATTGGGTTTGGAGGACCCAAGTTGGGTCTGGAGGTCCCATGTTGGGTTTTGGGGTCCCATGTTGGGTTTCGGGGTCCCACATTGGGTTTGGGGGTGTCATGTTGGGTTTGGAAAGTCCTACATTGGGTTTGGGGGCCCCACGTTGGGTTTGGAAAGTCCTACATTGGGTTTGGAGGACCCAAGTTGGGTCTGGAGGTGCCATGTTGGGTTTGGAGCCGCACGTTGTGTTTGGAAAGTCCTACATTGGGTTTGGAGGTGCCATGTTGGGCTTGGGGCCCCACATTGGGTTTGGAAACTCCTACATTGGGCTTGGGGGTCCCATGTTGGGTTTGGAGGTGCCATGTTGGGTTTGGAAAGTCCTACATTGGGTTTGGGGGTTCCATGTTGGGTTTGGAGGTCCTACCTTGTGTCTGGAGGTGCCATGTTGGGTTTTGGGGTCCCACATCGGGTTTGGGGGGGTCTCATGTTGGGTCTGGAGGTGAATCCCCCTTTTTTGGTGGCTTTTTTGCAGACCCTCTTTGCGGGTTACACGGACAACTTGGTGAGGGTCTGGCAGGTGACGATCGGCACCAGATGAGGAGAAGGGGAGCCCAGAAACTGCCATTTCCTCCCCCAAAAAAACCTCAATAAAAATTTTTCAAAGTTTTTCCTCACCTCCTGACCACTTCCTCTCCATCCCTGGGGTCATTCTGGGGCTGGGGGGTCCCCAAAAATCTCTCTGGGGCTTCCAAGGGAGGGAGGTGGGGGGAGCTTTAGTTTGCTATGAATTGAATTTTATATCATTTATATAAAAATCTATGAATTTGATATAAAGGTAATATAAATTGATAGAAATTTGATACAGAATTTGATAGAACTCAAGTTTCTATATATACATTTATATAACTGATATAAGGTTGGTGTAAGTTTATATTGATTGGGATAAATTTGATGGAAGATAAATTTATATTGATGAAATTGAAAGGTAAAAATTCATAAATGTGATCAATTTACAAAATTTATAAAATTACAAATTAATAAAAATTGATAGAAATTTGATCCAAGAGTGATAAAGGTTTATATAGAGAACTCAAGTTTATATTCATTTATATAAATATAAATTTGATATAAGGCTGGTGTAAATTTATATTGATTAAATTGAGATAAATTTGATGTAAGAATGATACATTTATATTGATTAAATTGAAAGATAAAAAAATCCCTGAATTTGATGTAAGGTTGATATAAATCAATAGAAATTTATATTATTTTGATAAGAGGATTGATAAAAGCTTATAGAGAGAATTTGAGGTTTTATATTATATAAATACAAATTTGATACAAGGTTGGTATAAATTTATATTGATTAAATTGGTAGATTAAATTTGATGTAAGGTCAATAGAACTTGATAGAAATTAGAGATAAGATTGATAAAGGTTTGTAGAGAGAACTTGTTTGTATAAATTTATATAAATTTGATACAAGGTTGATATAAATTTGTATTGATTGAGTTAAATTTGATCTAAGATTGATATAAATTGACAGAAATTGATACAAATTTGCTGTAAAATCAAACCAATCCCATTGCTAATTTAATAATTAATCAATAGACCTCATCTTTCTATTAAATAATGAGATTAATAACATTTTTAATTATTTCTTCCTTCCCACCCCAAGGGGATCCCTTCAAGAAACCATGACTCAAGGTTACAATTTTCTCCTTTATTCTCATTTATTCTTTTTAATAATTATTATTTCCTTGCCATTTCATAAAACTAAATCTCCATTTAATTCTCAGTTTTAGCCAAAAATATTTGGAACTAGCTCTGGAACGCCAACAAGAAAAAAAAACAAAACAAAAAAAACCACAAAACAAACCCCAAAAACCAACAAAATAACCCAAAATTTATTATTAATTCCAATCCACCAAGGAAAAAATAAAAAAAATTCAACACAATCAGAGCGGAGTCTCTGGAGCGGGCGAGGACCCAGCTGGAAACTCAACAGCTGAGCCAAAAAAACAAAAAAAACCCAAAAAAGAAGACAAATAATAAATATTCCCGACTCCGAGGCCTCAAAGCTGCGCGGGGATGCGGGGAGGGGACCCGGGCTCCCCTCACCCCCTCGGCCCCCAGTAAAGTGCCAGGCCCCCCCCCCAAAAAAAAAATTGGGAATGAGGGGGTTGGAGATCCAGAACCTCCCAAAAAAGGTGAGGAGAAGGTGGTGGGGTTGACTCCAAGGGGGGGGTTGGATGGAATTCCAAGAAATTCCGAGGGCGCTGGGAAAGTTGCGGAGTTTTTCTGGGAAATGATGAAGTTTCCAGGAGAGAAAAGTGCTTCCTGAGGGTTGGAATTCCATCTCCAGGTAAGATGGTCCTCAAAACCCAAGGGAGAAGTTCCTCCCACTGGGATTTTTCCCTCAACCGAGGCGTTTTCCCCCCAAAACCCAAGACATTCCCCAAGGAGATCTTCCTCAAAACCTTCCCAGACATTCCCCAAGCTCGGATGTTCCTCAAACCTCAACTGAAGAACATTCTGGAAATTTTCAGGAGTTCCGAATGGGGAGAACCTCAGCAGAACCACCCCGGGTGGTGGCTCCTTCCCTGTTCCAAGCTTTAAATCCAACTGGGAGATCCCGGGAAGAGGAGGAGGAGGAGGCCTTGTGAGCAAGCAGGTGCAAGAAGACGAAGTGCAGCGTTGGATCCCGAGATCCTTAAGGATTCAAAAGAGGAGGAAAGGACCAAAAAAAAAAAAAACAAAAAACCAAACCACCCCAAAAAAAGTCACTGAATCCCACAGAATTTTTCTTTTTTTTTTTTTTTTTTTTTTTGGGGGGGGGGGGGATGGAGGGAAGGCTCAAGCGCAGATCTTGATGCGGGTGCCCTTGGCCAGGACGCGGAAGAAAGGGAAGATGCGCTCGTGGAAGGAGGCGTTGAAGGTGTGGATGTGGCTCATGCTCTCGGCGTTGTAGAAGCCCAACTGCCCCCTCTCGTAGTCCAAGTAGACCCCGAAGCGCCGCGGGCGCTCGTTGGGCGCCAGCGCCGTCTGCTCCGTCGCCGTCAGCGCTTGGTACTTCTTCCCGTTGGTCCCCACGCACCAAATTTCCCTTTTCTGGTGGGGCCCCGTCGCCTTCTCCTTCCTTCGCGCCGTCTCCCGCGCCGCCCCCACCGCCCAACCCCTCCTCCCCCCCACCTCCACCTCCCAGTAATGGCGCCCGGCGCTGAAACCCTGGGCCCCCAGGACGCAGAGGTCGGAATCGAAACGTTTGGGGTTGTCGGGGAGGTCCTGGCGCCGCTCCCCCAGGCGGACGCTGCGGCGGTCCAGGGAGAGGCTGAGGCGGGGGTGGGCGGTGTCGGGGTCCAGGGTGACGTCGGCTGAGGGGGGGAGGACATGGCCGTTAAAGGGGGGAGACCCTGAATGCCCCCCGCCCCAACCCGAATTTCCCGCCCAAAAAACACAACGCTCAGCGGTGAACCCTGAATTCCTGGGGTTAGGCCCCAGATTCCCCCATTGAGAACCAAGTGTACTTCATTTAACCCCAAATTTTTCAATTAACCCCAAATTTTTCATTTAACCCCAACTTTCCCTCATTCGACCCCAACTTTCTATCATTTCACCCCAAATTTACTTCATTCGACCCTAACTTTCCCTCATTCGAGCCCAAATTTTTCATTTAACCCCAAATTTATTTCATTCAACCCCAACTTCCCTCATTTGACTCCAACTTTCCCTCATTTAACCCCAAATTCTTCATTTAACCCCAACTTCCCCTCATTCAACCCCAACTTTCCTTCAACCCCTGAACACCCCACCTCACCCCGTCCCAAACGGAATTTCCCGCCCGAAAAACACAACGCAGGGTGGCGAACCCCGAATTCCTCGGGTTAGGCCCAAGTTTCCCCCATTGAGAACCAAGTGTCCCTCATTTAACCCCAAATTTTTAATTTAACCCCAACTTTCCCTCATTTAACCCCAACTTTCCCTCACTTCACCCCAAATTTACTTCATTCGACCCCAACTTGCCCTCATTTAACCCCAACTTTCCATCATTTAACCCCAAATTTTTCATTTAACCCCAAATTTACTTCATTTGACCCTAACTTTCCCTCATTTGACACCAACTTTCCCTCATTCGACCTTAACTTTCCCTCATTTAAACCCAAATTTATTTCATTTGACCCCACTTTCCCTCATTCGACCTTAACTTTCCCTCATTTAAACCCAAATTTTTCATTCAACCCCAACTTTCCCTCATTTTATCCAAAATTTCCTTCAACCCCTGAACACCCCACCTCACCCCATCCCAAACGGAATTTCCCGCCCCAAATTCCTGGGGTTAGGCCCCAGTTTCCCTCATTTAATCCCATTGAGAATCAACTTTCCTTCATTCCACCCCAATTTTCCCTCATTCAACCCCAAATTTTTCATTTAATCACAGATTTCCCTCATTCAACCCCAAATTTCCCTCATTCAACCCCAATTTTTTCATTTAATCCCAAATTTCCCTCATTCAACCACAACTTTCCCTCATTCAACCCCAAATTTTTCATTTAATCCCAAATTTCCCTCATTTAACCCCCATTCCCAACCAAATTTCCCCCATTTAACCCCAAACTTCCTTCATTTAACCACAATTTCCCACAATTCACCCCAAGCTTCCCTCATTTAACCCCTGTTTTTTCCCTCCTTTAACCCTCAACTTCCCTTTTACCCCCAAATTTGTTTTTCATTTAACCCCAAATTTCCTTTTCACCCCAAATTAATTTTTCCTCCTTTCACACGAGA
Source organism: Phaethornis superciliosus (assembly GCA_023637945.1). Classification (NCBI taxonomy): domain Eukaryota; kingdom Metazoa; phylum Chordata; class Aves; order Apodiformes; family Trochilidae; genus Phaethornis; species Phaethornis superciliosus. The sequence continues at coordinate 82,170 of JAJQWJ010000045.1, read as the reverse complement.
TTTCCCTCCTTCCCCCCAATTTTTTGCCTTCTTTTCTCTCCAAATTTCCTTCTTTTCCCCTCAATTTTCTTTTCCCTTTTCCCCCCCACCTTGAGGGACTTTGCTGAAGACTTTCTCCATCTTCCTCATCACTACATCCTGCAGGAAATAATTCCGGTATTTTTTCCCCACGTCCACGGGCACCATTTCAGGCTCCTGGAATTTCATGTTCTCACACCTACAAAATTCCAAAAAAAAAGAGAAATTTGGGTGTGGATCCCCCAAAAAACCCCAAAACCCAACAGGAGGAGCTCAACCCCAAGTGGATCCTCAGGAGCAGCTCAGTCCCTACCCCCATCTCCCAGAACATTCCGGTCTTACTGGTTGGATTCCAAGATTTTTGAGGGAAAAAATGAGCATTTTGGTGCTTCCTGAGGAGATTCAACTCCTCTCCCAAAAACCAACCCGGGGGCTTTTCCCAACTTCCTCCTCTTCCCCCCAAATCAGTCCTCAAAAGTCATCGTTATTCCTCAACAAAATATTCCATGGAAAATGGTTTAAACCAGGTTTTCCCCCCACAAAAAATGTTGTCACTGACCTGATAAAAGTGCCTTTGATGTCCTGGAGAAGGGGGAAATATCCGGGTGGAAAGCAGGAAAAAAAAGGAAAAAAAAAAAAAGATAAGTGCCCACAAACTGCAACAATCCATCCCCAAATGTCTTGGATTTTCCCTTTTTCCCATTTTTCCCCCAAAATACTTGAGCAGAGGGATGAAAAGGAATGAAACCACCACCTGGAGAGAATTCCATGAGGAAAACTCTCTTTTTTGAAGGAAACTCCCCCAAATTTTTTATCTAATTTGATTTCTGAGGTTGGAATCCCAACTTGGAGAAGATCAGCTCCGTGAATCATTGGGAAAGGTTCAAAACTTTTCAAAAATGGGTTCAAATGGTTCCAAAAGGTTCAAAATCTTCCAAAAGTATCATAAATGAGTCCACAAAGGTTCCAAAAGGTTCAAAAGTAGATTTGAAAAGTTTGAAGGGTTCAAAAATTTTCGCAAAACAAATTCAAAAGGTTCAAAAAGATCAAGAATCTTCAAATATACATTCAAAAAGATTCAAAAAGGTTCTAAAAGAGGTTCAAAAAGGTTCCCAAAAGTTAAAAAATATGTTCCAAAAAGTTCAAGAACAGGTTTCAAAAAGTTCAAGAACGTTCCAAAAATCTCAAAAACAGGTTCAAAAAAGTTCAAGAATGTTTCAAAATCCTCAAAAATAGGTTCCAAAAAGCTAAAAAAGGTTCCAAAAAGTTCAAAAAGATTGCAAAAAGCTAAAAGAGGTTCCAAAAAGCTCAAAAATAGGTTCCAAAAAGCTCAAGAAGGTTCCAGAAGGGATTCCAAAGCTTCCAAAATGCCCTCAACGTTTCTCCTTTGGCCCTTCTCCCGGTGGCCGTTTCCTCTGCTGTTCCTCACCCCCGTTTTCCCAAAAACCCTCCAATTTCCAAAAAAACCTTCCAATTTTCCCAAAAAGCCTCCAATTTCCCCCAAAAGGACAGGAGCAGAGGGGACCTTGAGGAGCTGGAGCCCATCCTGCCTGCTCTTGTCCTCGGCCTCGGCGATGAGGCGGCCCAAGGCCGCGCTTTGCTCCTCCAAGCGCCCCACGTTCCCGCTCTGCCGCGCCAGGAGGGCCTCGTAACGCTCTTCCAGTTGGTGGAGCAGCAGGACCTGCTCCCCGATGAGGAATTGGTGGAGGAGCTCAAAATCCGACTCAAATTCCTTGATTTCCAACTTCATTTTGTCCTGGGGGGAAAGGAAAAGCGGATTCGGTTCCGACGCCGAAGAGTTTTTTGTCTTCCAAATTAAAAAAAAAGAAGAGTAACGACCCAACTCGCCGCCCTCCTCCACCCAACGGAGCTCAAAGCCCTGAGGGCTTCCCCCTGGTGGTCCACCAGAGCAGAATTTGGGGTGAAAAAGACCCTTTTAGGGTATTTTTTTAGGTGGGAGGTGGAAAATCCCCCCCGGATGAGGGGGATCTTACCCTCAGCTCAGCGATTTTCTCCTCCTCGTTGGATTTTTGCTTGAGGACGGCGTCCAACTTCTTCTTCAGTGGCTCCAGGTGGCTCTGGAGCTTATTCTGAGGAGAAAAACGTGGAGTTTGGGAACGATCAAATGATCAGCCCTGGAGAGCTTCCCAACCTCCCCCCCCAAAAAACCCTGGGAGGGTTCAAAGGGAGAGGAATCCCATGGGATCTACCAAAGCTCTTGGGAAGGAACCACCACGCCCATGGGTGTTGGGTTCAACCTCCCCCTGGAGGAGTTTTCACCCCAAAACCAGCCCGACCGGACCCACCCAACACCCAACCCGCGCCCTCGGCTCTGCCCGCGCCGCGCTGCCTTGTTCCGCCCCCAGAAAATCTCCGTTTGCCCCAAATCGTCCCCCAAAACCTCAAATTGCCCCCCAAAAAACATGAAAATCCCACAACATTCTCCCGAAAGCCTCAAGTTGTCCCCAACCCCCTCAAGTTGTCCAAAAGAAATCTCAAAATGTCCCAAAACGCCTCCCGTTTCTCAAAAAACCTTCAAGTTTTCCCGCCAAAACACCCTTTCTACAAGAAACCTCAAACTGCCCCAAGAAAACCATGAGGATCCCTCAATTTCCTCCAGAAAACCTCAAATTGTCCCAAAAACCCTCAAATTAAAACCACAGTCTTAAAACCACAGTTTCTCGAAAAGAACCCTCATATTTTCCCATGAAAACCCCATAAATTTCTCAAAAAAACCTCAAATTCCTCCCCAAAACTTCAAACCGCCCCAAGAAAACCATGAAAATCCCTCAACTTCCTCCAGAAAAACTCAAATTGTCCCAAAACCCCTCAAGTTGTCTTAAAACCACACTTTCTCCAACAAACCCTCACATTTTCCCATGAAAACCCCATAAATTTCTCCAAAAAACCTCAAGTTGCCCCCAAAACCTCAAACTGCCCCGAGAAAAGCATGAAAATCCCTCAAATTCCCCCAGAAAACCTCCAATTGTCCCAAAACCCCTCGAATTGTCTTAAAACCAGTTTCTAAAAAAAACCCCTCACATTTTCCCATGAAAACACCATAAATTTCTCAAAAAAAACTCAAGTTTCACAAAAAAATCAAACTGCCCCGAGTAAACCATGAAAATCCCTCAAATTCCCCCAGAAAACCTCCAATTGTCCCCAAACCCCTCGAATTGTCTTAAAACCAGTTTCTCCAAAAAAACCCCTCACATTTTCCCATAAATTTCTCCCCAAAACCTCAAGTTGTTCCAAAACCTCACAGCTTTCCCCAGAAAACCTCCAACTTTTTCCTCAAACCGTCTCGAAACCACAGTTCCTCCAAAAAAAAAAAAAAAAAAACCCAACATTTTCCCGCCCAAACCCCGTAAATTTCTCCCCAACCTTTCCAACGGCCTCCAAAACCTCCTGAAATTGCCCAAACCCCCCGAAATTCACCCCAAAACCCCCCACCTTGTAATCCTGCACCACCTCCTCCAGGGGGACGACGCTGTGGTGTTTGTGGGCCCGCGCCTCGCGGCAGACGACGCAGATGGCGGCCTCGTCCACCTCGCAGAAGAGTTTGAGGGGTTCTTGGTGTTTCTCACAAAGGTTGGGAACCCCCGGGACCCCAACCCCGACCCCCACAACCCCGGGAGCCACCCCGGGAGCCACCCCGGAGCTGGAAGGGCCGGAAGTGGGGGGCAAGAGGCGTTGGGGGTGAGGGTGGAGTTGGCGGATGATCTGCACCATGTTGGCCAACTGGAGGTTGGGTCGGAAACTCCTCTGGCAAAAACTCTTCCGGCACTGGGGACAGGTGAAGGTCTGGAGACGACGCGGGCGGTGGGTGGCCAAGATGGCGGGCGGAGGGGTTTGGACCTCTTCTTCCTCTTCTTCTTCTTCCTCTTCCACCTCTTCTTCCTCCTCTTCTTCCTCCTCCACGTCTTCCTCCATCACGTCCTCGTCGTAGTCTTCCTCGCCGAAGTAGAGCTCCCTCCTCACCCCCCCGTCCCACATGTCCTCCTCCTCCTCTTCCTCCTCCACCGGATCCTCCCAGAGCTCGGGGTCGTCTTCCTCCTCGCTCCACATCTCCTCTTCCTCTTCCTCCTCCTCCTCTTCCCCTCCTCCTTCCTCCTCTTCCTCCTCCTCCTCTTGCTCCACGTCCAACTCGTCCTCATCCAACTCATCCTCTTCGTCCTCCAGCTCTTCCCCCAACACTTCCCCCAACCCCACCACTTCTTCCTCTTCACCTCCTCCTCCTCCTCCTCCATTTCCACTCCCGGGGGGGGTGACCTCGTAGCCGGTTGTGCCCCCCCTGTCCCCCCACAGTTGGGTGATGCAGACCCGGCAGAAGTTGTGCCCGCACCCGATGGACACCGGGTCCACGAAGTAGTCCAAGCAGATGGCGCAGATGGCCTCTTCCTGCAGGGTCTCCACCGGGTTCAGGCGCCCCCCGTTGGGCGGGAGGACCCCTTCTCCTAACACCCCCGGGGTCGCCATGGCAACGGGGAGGCTGGGAACCAACCCCCCTTCCTCCTCCTCTTCCTCAAGCTTGGCTGGGCAACCACCCCCCCACCCCCTACCCAACTCCCAACGCCTCGGGGTGGGGGTTTCCTCTTCCCCCACCCCTTTTCCCCCTCTTTTTCCTCTTCCACCTCCTCCTCCTCTCCCTCTTGCCTCCTCTCTTCCCCCTTTTTTCCTCTTCCCTCTCCTCCTTCTCCTCCACCCCTTCCTTTTCCCCTCCTCTTCTTCTTCCTCCTCCCCCCTTTTTCCTCTCCTTCCCCTTTTCCCCTTTTCTCCTTCCACCCCCTTTGCCCTCTCCCACTCCCCTTTTCCCTCTTCTACTTCCCCTTTTTCCTCTCCCACCCCCTTCCCCCCCCTCCTTTCCCTTCTCCCACACCCTCTTCCCTTTCTACCTCCTCCTTCCCCCCCTTTTTCCTCTCCTACTCCCCCCTTTTCCCTTTCCCCCCCTTTTTTCCTCTTCCCCTTCCTTTTTCCTCTCCTCCCTTTCCCCTCCCCCCCCCTCGGGCCTCACCAGGCCCCAACTGAGGCCTAAAAAACCCCAACACCCCCTCCCCCCCCCCACCCCTTTTCCTCCTTCCGGCCTCACCCTCAGCGCCCCCCCGGGTCCCCCCCGGGTCCCCCCCGGGTCCCGCGGTCACCACAGAGCTCGGGGGGCGCCGCTCTGGCCCCTCTTTACCCCCCCCCCCCCGCCGCCTTTCCCTTCTCTATGGTTCGGGCTCCGGCAGCGCTTCCGCCTTCCCCTGAAACCCCTCCCTCTTCCGCTAACGTCACATGACCGGAAGCCGCCGCGCCGTCGCTAAGCAACCGGAGGACCGGAAACTCCATAAGGATGAGGGAGGGGGCGCTCTGGCCACGCCCTCCACAACCATAGAGTCCCCACCCCCCCAATCCCCCAGGGCCCCGGTTCGAGCCCCGCGTCCTCCAAGAGAGCTCCGAACGCTTAAAAAATCACCTTAAAACCCATTTTTAACACATTTCCCACCCCAAACGGGCCGAGAAGCCCTCGCGGAAGTTTTATCCCCCCCTCCATTATGTAACCCTTTAAAATATCTTTTTTTTTCCTGACTTGTTGACCACGTTCGCCACTTAAAACCTAAATTTCCACTTAAAACCTAAATTTCCCCTTAATTTTCCCTTTTCCCTCCTTAATTTGCACCTTTTCCCCCTTAACTTTTCCTTTCACCCCTTTACTTTCCCTTTTCCCCCTGGATTTGACAGTTTTCCTCCTTAATAATTTTACCTTTTCCCCCTTAACTTCACCTTTCCCCCCTTAATTCCGTTTCCCTCCTTAATACTACGTTTTTGTCCTTAATTTTACCATTTTCCCTTTAATTTCACCTTTTCCACTTAGTTCTACGTTTTCCCCCTTAGTTTTATGATCTTCCCTTTACTTTCATCTTTCCCCACTTTTCCTCCTTTTGATTTTAACTTCTTTTTCCAATAATTTTACCTTTTCCCCCTTATAATTTTAATTTTTCCCCCTTAATTTCCCCTTTTTCCCCCTCTTTCCCACCTGCCGGGCTCAACAGAGCATGAGACTCTCAACCTCAGGGCCATGGATTCAAGCCCCACGTTGGGCGCCACAATTGTATTTCCCCCCCAAAAAAATCCCATTTCCCCATCTCCGTGTTTTCTATTAAAAGAACTGGGATGTAAAATGCCTTTTTTTCCCCCAAACTCCTCAAGCAGAGCTTCTGGCCAGCAGCCAAGGCCCCCCCAGGTCTCCTATCTCCTCCCTCCCAGCTCTCCAAGTCCAAACGGGTGGGAGGAGGTGAGGAGGAAACATCTCCCGGCCTCTTCTCCCTCCTCTTCCAACCTCCCCTGACGACATTCCAGGGGCTGGGATCTCCTCCACCTCAGTTCACGAGCAGAGAACCAAAGCAGAAGAAACGTCCTCCGGGAGGGAAAGTTCTCCAAGAAGGAACAACTTCCAAGAAGGAAAGTCTTCGAAGGAAAGTTCTCCAAGAAAGAAAGTCCTCCAACAGGGAAGGTTCTCCAAGGAAAGTCCTCCAAGAGGGAAAGTTCTCCAAGAGGGAGTTCTCCAAGAAGGAAGGCCCTCCAAGAGGCAAGGTCCTCCACGTAGCAAAGTCTTCCAAGAGGGAACGTCCTTCAAGAGGGAAAATTCTCCAAGAAGGAAAAACCTCCGAGAAGCTTCTTAGCTCTTCTCCCAGAGGCAGGTTGGGAAGAGCCATGGTGGAGAACCTGCACCGTGAAGCTTCTTGCTCCATCTGCTTGGGCTTCTTCCAGGACCCCGTGTCCATCCACTGCGGCCACAACTTCTGCCGCCGTTGCATCGAGCGCTGTTGGGAAGGGGTGGAGGGGACCTTCTCCTGTCCCCAGTGCAGGCAACCAGCGGGGCAGAAGAACTTCCGGCCCAGCAGGGAATTGGCCAACATCGCCCAAATCGCCCAAAAAATAAACCTGGAAAAAGGAGGAGGGAAAAACAAGGGATGGGACAACTTCTGTAGGCACCACCGGGAAGTTCTCAAACTCTTCTGCAAGGAAGATCATCAACTCCTCTGCGTGGTCTGCGACAGGTCCAGGGCTCATCGCTCCCACCCCGTGGTCCCCGTGGAAGAAGCTGCCCAGGAATATAAGGTGAAAGCAGAAAAAGTGGCAAAAAATCAAAAATAATCCTTTGATGCTCTTGATGGGATTTTTCTCTTCCTTTTTTTCGCTCATTTTTCCCCCTGTTCCAACCTTCTTCTCCTGCTTCCCCCCCCCAAAACCCATCCTGACTTGTGAAATTACCCATTCCGAGAGGATTTTTAGGGTGGAAAAAAGCATTTTTGGTAAATAAGCATGGAATAAATCCCTGGGGGGTGGTGAACACTGATATTTATCCCATCACCACCGATTTTTGGGTGGTTTGGGTTTTTTTGGAGGCCGTCTCACCCCCACCCTTATCTCGCTCCTCCACGCCACGTTGTTTACTTCTCCTGTTTTGCTTTTTTTTTTTTTTTTTTTTTTTCCAAATTTCTCCCCGTCCTCATGGCAAAAAATTGCCATATTCAGGTGGATTTTCTTCTCCTGGGCCTTTGCTCCTCCCCTCGGTTCTTTGCTTCTTCCCACCCAAAATGAGAGCAGGAAGCATTTTAATGGGGAAAAAACGGTTTTTATGAGTTCTTCCAAAAATATTTCTTTTTTTCTTTTTTTTTTTTGGTTTTTTTCAGGAAGAAATCCAAAGCTGCCTCCAAACTTTGAAGGAGGAGAGAGAAAAATACCTGGAAAAGCAGAAAACCAGAGGGTGGAAGAGCTCCTACCTGGTAGGTGTCCTTCCTGGAGGGAAGGGTTGGCTTTTTGGAGGTTATTTATTATTTTTTGGTGGTGTTTTTGGTCTTTTTTTACTTTTTTCCTGTCTTTGGAGCCCGAGTCTCCTTTGGCAGAGCCCAAACCCATGGGTTTCATCTCTTGGGGTGAGGCCTCAGGCGGAGCCTGCGCCGCGGAGATAACGTTGAGGTTCTCCTGGGGGACAGTCCTCAGCCCCAGAGAGAGAAATGGGCTGGAAAAGGGTTTTTTTTTCACTCTAAAACTCTCAGATTCTCCTTTTTCTGCAGCCCAGCTGAGGTTGCAGTTCTGGGTTTCACTTCCAAGAGCGGCCTCCTCCAACCCGCTCTGGCCTAAGCCCCCCCATCAGGTGATTCACCTTTTTTTTTGAGGCAATTCACCTTTTTTTTGAGACAACTCACTTTTTTTTTGAGATGATTCACCCTTTTTTGAGACAGTTCTCCTTTTTTGGAGGGGTTTCACCTTTTTTTGGAGACAACTCATCTTTTTCGGTGGTCTTTCACCCTTTTTTTGTGGAGATTCACCCTTTTTTGAGACAATTCATTTTCCTTTTTGAGATGATTCACCTTTTTTGGAGATGATTCACCTTTTTTTGGAGACGATTCACCCGTTTTTGAGACAACCCACTTTTTTTTTTAATTGATTCACTTTTTTTTTGAGCCAACTCACCATTTATTGGTGGTCAGTCACCCTTTATTTGAGCTGATTCTCCTCCTTTTTAGATGATTCACCTTTTTTTTGGAGACATTTCACCTTTTTTTGGACATTTCACTTTTTTTTGAGATGATTCACCCATTCTTGGAGACAATTCCCCTTTTTTTCTGAGAGGGTTCCAAGGATTCCAAACAAGAACCACGTAGAACCCACCCCAGAGGAAATCTGGGGGCAGAATTCCAGGTGCTAGAGGTGGTGGGATGCCTTCTTCTGCTCCAGAAGGTCTCCTCCTCCTCCTCCAACCCTTTGCCTTCATCTTTGGTGCCCTCAGGAGAAAACCAAAACAGAAGGGCAGAAAATCGTCTGCGGATTCCAGGAATTGCACCAATTTTTGAAGGACCAGGAGTACCTTCTCCTCACCCAACTGGCAGATGTGGACCGGGCCATCTCCAAACTCCAGGAGGAAGCAGTGACCAAAGTCTTGGAGGAAATGTCCCACCTCGACACTTTGATTTGGGAAATGGAAGGGAAATTCCAGCAACCGCCCGGACAATTCCTCCAGGTGGGAACCTAAAGAGGAGGTGGGGCAAGGAGACACCATGGAAGCCCAACCCAACCCCAAGGGAGGTCCTGGGTGTCTCCTAGGTGCCACCCCCCATACGTAGGGTCCTTCTTTGCTACTGGGTTGCCACAGATCTGTTAGAATCCCCCCCTCCCCCTCCTTGTTCCTCTTCCCAACTCTTCCTCCTCTTTCTTCCCACCTTCAGGACATCAGAAGACTCTTGGAGAGGTAAGATGGCCGCTTCTCCCCTACCCAAAGCTTGGAGACATCCGGAGGCCTCCCCTGAGGTGGGGTTCAACCAGGTGGATGTGGTTGAGAGCTCAGTTTGGTGGAGAAAGATCCCTCAACCATCACCCTGGGTGGATCTCCAGGAGCTTCTCCTGTTTTTTTGGGGGGGAGGACAAAACGAGCCATGAAAATTGAGGGGTTTTGGGATTGTTTTGTGCTTTTTTTTTTTTTTTTTTTTTTTGGTTGTCTTTGCAGTTGTGAGAAGCTGAAGTTCAACCCCCCAGCAGAAATTTCTCCTGCTCTGGAAAGCAAATTGGAAGAGCTGGTTCAGAAGAATGGAGTGGTGAGAGGCACCCTGAGGAGATGCCAAGGTAGGGAGGAAGTTTGGGATCACCTCGTGTCCAGGAAAGTTGGGAGAAACCAAGATCTGATGGGTTGGTGTCCAGAAATCAAGTTTTTTAAGCAGAAAAAAAAAAAAAGACAAAGTTTCTCCTGGGGCAAAAAGAGGGGGAGAGGAGAAGAAAACCAAGCTGGGTGAAGGCATCTCCTCACCCACAGCCCACATGGAGAACCTCCTGGGGTGGGTGATCCCATCTCTTCCAAGTTGGTGGGAAATTCATGGAGGTCCAAAGCCAGGGAGAGGTGGGGTGGGGAGGAGAAATTCCTGGCGGGGAATAAGCCAAGGTTGGTGATGGACCAGGAGTCATCTCAGTGGCTTTGGGAGGGTTGTAGAGCATCATCAAGGCAAGATCTTTGCACCCTACATGTTTTTTGAGAAATTTGGGGGGGGCTTAGAGGGAAAGCGAAGCTTCACCCACTTTTGGTGGCCACTTTGAGCTGATCTGGTGCCATCTCTCTCCTCTTTAGACAGCCTGATGTTTCAGTTGCACCAGCCAGGTGAGTCAGTGGTGGTGGGTGGAGAGATTTGGGTGGATTTGGGGTGGGTTTTTGGAGAGCTGGTCCTGCTAAAGCCAAATGTTCCTCTGGGACCCACAGGGAAGGAACATCTGGAGAAGAATCAACAAATCCTGGACTGGTTTGGGTTAGAAGGGCTCTTAAAGACCATCTAATCCATGGGCAGAGACACCTTCCACCAGCCCAGGTGTCTCCAAGCCCCATCCAACATGGCCCTCAAGGGACTGGGCAGCCACAGCTTCTCAGGGCAACCTGGGCCATGGTCTCACCACCCTCATCGTGAAGAATTTCTTCCTCAAGTCCAACCCAAATCTTTCCTCTTCCACTTTGAAACCATTCCCTTGATCCTACCACTCCAGGCCTTTCTCCAAAGCCCCTCCCCAGCTTTCCTGAAGTCCTTCCAGGTGCTGGAGGTACCTCCTGGAGGTATCTGAAGTTCTTTCAAGTGTTTTGAAGTCTCTCTGGAGTCTCCTCCAGGTTGAAGAACCCCCAACTCTCTCTATCTTTGGACTCCCCACCACCTTCTCCATCCTTTGTCTTCTCCCCCTTCTCCTCCCACCCAGCCCCATATCTTCTGAAGGACCCCCAGACCTTCTGCCCCCTCTCCCCCATGGCCCCAACCCCCTCCTGAAGCTTCCAGAACTTGGAGAAACCCATGAGTGGGTTCCATCAGCCCCGAGGACCAATAGAACCATCTCCAACCTCTCCTGGGCTCCCCCTCCAACCCTCTGCTTCTCCCCTTGTCCCACAGCCAACATCACCCTGGACCCAACCACCGCCCACCCCAACCTTCACCTCTCCCAAGACCTCAAAGAAGCCAAAGGCCACCTGACCCAACAGGACCTCCAGGACAACCCAGGGAGGTTTGACTACGAACCTTGCGTCTTGGCTCGGGAAGGTTTCACCTCCGGGAGACATTTCTGGGAGGTGGAGGTGGGACAAGGAGGAGTTTGGGCCCTGGGAGTGGCCCGGGGGTCGGTCAAGAGGAAAGGTCCCATGAGCTTCACCCCCAAAGAAGGAGTTTGGGCCTTGGAGACCTTCCACTCCCTCACCTCCCCCCGGGCCAACCGACGCCTCAGTTCCCTTCCCAGGAGGCTCCGCGTCTCCTTGGACTACGAGGGGGGGAGGGTGGGCTTCTTCAGCCCCGAGGAGGATGTCCCCATCTTGGTTTACACCCGAGCTTCCTTCAAGGGGGAGAAAGTCTTCCCCTGGTTCAAGGTGGGCCTGGGGGCTCGTCTCCAAGAAATCACCCAAACTTCAAGCCCAGAGGACCAAGGGGTGGCTGGGCAGATGATGTCCCCTCTGGATTGGGTGGGGTTTGGGTTTCCCCTTCGAATTTGTTCTTGAGATGTTCATCAACGAGGGCCTCAGCCAAAGGGGCATCTCTGTGGGGTGCTCAGGAACCCAAGGAACCCCCTTTCTCCATGGGGAGCTTTGGGGTGGCAGCTGTGGGGACAGCAGGGAAGAAGGTCACCTCTCCTCTGGTCTTCTCCATGAAGTGCTTTGAGGGGGTCCCTGTGGACATTTCTGACCTTTCTTTTAAATAAAAGGACATTTTCTGCTGCATTTCTCAGCTTTTTGGGTCAGGCGAGGTGAAGAAAAACTGCCCAGGGTGGGGGACACCTTACTTCTCACCTTCTTGTCTTGGACCTCCACCTCCCAGGGTGGTTCCCCCCCCCCCCCCCAAAAAAAAAAAAACCAAACCTGTTGCCTGTTGAGGAAGGACAAGATGGGATGGAGTCATCCCAGAAGCTCCTTAGTTGTTCCACAACCTGGAGAGGACTCATGGTGAAGCCCCATCCTCACCAAGGAGAAACTCCTGGGTGATATTTTGGGGGTCTTTGATGTCTGGGGACTTCTCCTCCTCACCCCCAGCTCCTCTGCTTGGCCCCTGGAGGGACTTCCTCTTGGAGGGACCCGCTGAGAAACACGAGAGAGAAACCACCCCAATCCCAGGAGAACTTGGAGGTGGAGAGGGATCTTCCCCCATCTCCTGCTGGACCAGAGGTCCCCTCCACTCCTTTGATCTCCAACCAGCTCCACCTCTTCCAAGGTTGTGATGGATGGGACTTGGAGCAACCTTGGAGCCACTGGCAGGTGGCTCATCTCCGACCTCTCCATCCAACCTCCTCCCATTCCATGATTTTTGGGGTGTCCTTTCACTCTCCAAACCCTCAGGCCGGGTGTCCCCACCCCAGCTGGTTCTCCAAGATTTTCTGGGCTCCACCTTCAGAGATGAGAGAAGTTTCAGCCCGAGGTTCCAGCCAGGGGCCTGAGGAGATGGCTCCCATGGAAAAGTCTCTCCTGGAGATGTCTCATTCCCTGCCCAGATTCCCTGGCTCACACCCAGCTCCTGCCTGTTGGGACAGGTTGTCTCCAAACCTGTTCTCCACCCCCTTCCCTCAGGCCACATTTCCCTTTTTGCAGAACCTTCTCCTTCCTGGTGGGAAGAATTCCTTGGCAAGGAGGCTTGGATCTACCGACCCTGGCCAGGTGGTCGTGGTTACCACGATTGGTGGCTCTTCAGATGGGTCCTGGGGACCTTGTCCCTCAAACCCCAACTGCTTCTTGGAGGCCACGTAGAGATGGGTGCCATCCACACCCATGGTGGAGGTCCCAAGGTGGTGGTCCCAACGTCCCAACCATCTTTCTCACGGTCTACCTGGGTGCTCCTGGAGTTGTAGCTCCTCTTCCAGCACCTCCAAGGTCCAGAGGTTCAACCGCTGCCCCCAGGGGGGGACTTGGGGGGTGGAGAAGTTGGGGGCTGGACAAATTTGAGCCTTGACCAACCAGAAGGTCACCTTCCTACACCTCCGTTGGGTGCCCTGGAGAGGATTGGCGTCCATCTGGACTACGGTGGGGGGACCATGGCCTTCCTGGATGTCGAGGAGGAGGGCACTCATCTTCATCTTCTCCCACATCTTCTTCAGAGGGGAGAAAGTTGACCCCTGGCCTGGGTGGTGGGGGACAAATCCCACCTCAGGTTGTGGCCCTGAGACACCCCCACCCTCACCCCGTGGTCTCCCTGGCTCTGGGTGTCCTCCCCTGGGGGAGATTTTGGCTGTTGGGTTGGGTACTTCTCCGAGATGTAGAGGGAGAAGCTTTGGAGAGGGGGAAACTGAGGCATTCAAACCAGTAGAAATGTTCTGAGGGAGCGTAGGTGACCCCCACCCTGAGCTGGTCACCTCCAAACCATGAGGTGGGACCTTTCCTTCTGGCAACCTCTCCCCTGGCAAAGCTCCTGAGCCTCAACCCTTCCCCCAGCGTTGGGGTTTGAGGCCTCCCCGCTGCAGCTCATGAATATTCATAATAAATCCCCAAATTCCATCCCTTTCTCCTCCATTCTCTCCCTCTGGTTGGGAATGCCACCACGTGGCTTCCAGGGGATGTCCCTGAGCCACCTCCATGAAACTTCTGGAGAATTCGGAGTCCGGGCCCAACACACCCGCACCCAGGCACGGGGTTGAATGAACCAAACCTTCTGTTTTTCCCCTCAAAATGCCAACCCCGAGCAGCAAAGAGACAGAGAAGGCCTCTGGAGTTTGGTAGGACCTCTTTACTTCACCCAAAACCAAGGAGCAAAGCTGGGGGAGATGTTGTGGTTCTGTTCCTCAACCCCAGATGGGGACATTGACCCAGGAGAACCTCTTGGTGAGGTCAAAGGGTCCAGAAAAATTTCGGTCAACTTGAGTTGAGACCCAGCTCCTCCAAAGTTCTGGATTTGGGGGTGGTGGGAGGTCCCATCAGGGACACAGTGACATTTGGGCCCCCTCACCCCACACCAAGAACCATGGGTGAAGCTTCTGCCCCTCAAATGAAGCTGGCGGGAAGGCGAAGAGCAGAGTCCTCTTCTCGGCGTCAAAAAAAGCCACCTGACCCTTCTGGTGGTCCAAGGTGACCCTGATCCTCCTGGGGACCTGGAGTTGGTAGACGGGGATCTTCTCCAGGGAAGTGAGAACCCAAAAGTGACCCTCACAGAGCCCCAGTGACCACAACTCCATCTCGGGGTTTTCTTCTCCCTTTTTCATGGACTCGGCGGCCACTCCCAGGGCCCAGGAACCTTTGGGTGTCACCTCCACCTCCCAGCACCATCTCCCCGAGGTGAAGGCCTCAGAGCTGAGCACGCAGGGATGGGTGGGGACCCCTTGGGGGGTTGGGACCTGGGGGGGATCTTCCCACCTCACGTTCCTCCCATCCGTCGAGACGATGAGTTGGGGATGAGCCGTGGTTGGGTCCAAGGTCAGCGAGACTAGGGGGGGGGCAGGAGAAGAACATCAAGACCCCCAACTCCTTGGGGTTCTGCTGAGGGGGAGGGGGTTGGGGAGGTCCCAGAGGAACTTGGAAAAGACTTTGGAGGTGATGGAATCCAAGCAGCTGAGCAGGGAGATCCCGGAAGAATCATTGGAAAGATCTCAAGGCCTCGGAGATGACAGAGTCCGACCGCCCCCCCATGGGGTTTGGGATGCTCAAGGGGTCGATCTCCACCCCTCAGCAGCTCCATGAACCCCACCCCACCTCCTGGTGAGGACCCCCTGACCACTCGTGGTGCTTTTGTCACCCTTCTGTCCCATTGCTGGGGGGAGGTCGCAGACCCGGAACGTTTCCCCCAGGTGACCCATGGCCCCACCCCACGTTGGGCTCAACTTTTCCCTGGTCCTTCCCCCCGTCCCCCCCCAACAGGAAATTTGGGACCGACCTTTCTCAGGCAGCTCAAACATCAGGATGTCTACAGAGGAGAGAAGAGACATCAGCTGCTGGAGCACCACAAGTTCTCCTCAGCTCTCATCACCAGAAAATGGGGCTCCAGCTCCTCACCTCGGAAGCTCCTCAGAGTCTCCTCCAGAGCAAGATTTTTTTCCTCAAAACGATTGATTTTCTTCTCCAAGTCCTGAAGGAGCGACGGGGGCTGCTGGACATGTTCCTGCTCCAACCTTGAGGTGAAGGAGGACAAGAGATGAGGTGAGGTTGCATCTCCTCCGAGAGGGATGGGCTTCATACAACCTTTGGAAGCCCCACACCACCTCAGGAAGCCCCATAACCACCTCGGGAAGCCCCATAACCACCTCGGGAAGCCCCACACAACTTCTGGAAGCCCCATAACCACCTCCAGAAGCCCCATAACCAACTCCAGAAGCTCCATAACCACCTCCAGAAGCCCCACACAACTTCTGGAAGCCCCATAACCACCTCCAGAAGCCCCACAACCACCTCCAGAAGCCCCACACAACTTCTGGAAGCCCCACATCTCCTCCAGAAGCCCCACAACCACCTCCAGAAGCCCCATAACCACCTCCAGAAGCTCCATAACCACCTCGGGAAGCCCCACACAACTTCTGGAAGCCCCATAACCACCTCCAGAAGCCCCACAACCACCTCCAGAAGCCCCACACAACTTCTGGAAGCCCCACATCTCCTCCAGAAGCCCCACAACCACCTCCAGAAGCCCCATAACCACCTCCAGAAGCCCCATACAACCTCTGGAAGCCCCACATCTCCTTCAGAAACCCCATAACCACCTCCAGAAGCCCCATAACCACCTGCTCAAGGTTCCTCTGATGTCCTGGGAAGGAAGAGAAAAAAAGAAGAAACTCAACGTCCAAGTCTTGGAAGCCCCAACGTCCTCCCCAGCGCAGAGGTGGCTCCGGAGCAGAAGACACCCAAGGTTTGGCTGCACCCCGGGGTGCCCCAACTCCAACACCTCCTCCTCCCCCACCTGCAGGAAGGGGGTGGGTGGCTGCTGACATTTTTCCTCCAGCTCCTGGGCGAAGTTCTCCAGGCGGGAGATCTCCTGGGTCAGCGCCGTCGCTTGGGCCTCCTGCGCCTTCTCCAGATCCCGCTCCAGGTCCTGCAGCTGCTCCAGGAGGTGCCGGGCCTGGGTCTCCAGGAGGAGACTCAACCCCCCCAGCATGGAACCAACCTTCTGCTGCCCCACCTGGGCCTTGGCCTGCGGGGGGGACACGAGGGGACGGGGAGGAAGGAGGAAGTTCCACAGGGAGCCCTTCAGCTTCTTCTGTTTCACTGCATTTTCATTATATACTTCATTTATTTCACTTTCTTTCCAGTTATCTCATTTTACTTT
This sequence comes from Phaethornis superciliosus, assembly GCA_023637945.1. Classification (NCBI taxonomy): domain Eukaryota; kingdom Metazoa; phylum Chordata; class Aves; order Apodiformes; family Trochilidae; genus Phaethornis; species Phaethornis superciliosus. The sequence continues at coordinate 65,923 of JAJQWJ010000045.1, read as the reverse complement.
GTTTCATTTCGTTTGGTTCTGTTTCATTCAATTTTTATTTTCTTTTAAATTTATTTTAAAATTTTTATTTCAATTTTTTTCAATTAATTTTATTTTATTGGTTTTACATTTTATTTTCTTTGAAATTTATGTTTTAAAATTTATTTTTATTTAGTTTATTTCCATTAATTTTATTTTAATTTTGGGGGGTTTTATATTTTATTTCAATAGATAATTTAATTTAGTATAAATGTACTTTAAATATAATTTAATAACAATTTAAATATAATTTAAACTTATTTCATTTTAGTATTTCTCTTGCCTTTTTTTTTTGTTATTTTTTTAATTGTCCCGATGTTCTGGTTTTCCAGGTTTTTCGTATCCTAATTTTTTATTATGTTAAAAAAAAAAAAAAAAAAGAAAAAACCGCCAACCAACAAAATCTTTACCAAAACCTCCCAGCTCCTCCTCATTTCAGCCTCTCGAATGCTCAGGAGTTTGTCCCTCTCTGCCTTCAGGGCTTGGAGATGAGTTTGGATTTGTTCCTGAGGAGAGAAGAAAAATATTAAAAAATTATAAAAAGATACCTCCCCCCAAAATATTTAAAAAATTAAACCCCCTAAATACAACCCCCCCAAATATAAATCCTCTAAAAACACAACCCCCCCAAAAATTATTAAATGCAAAGAAAAAGTTGAAAGATTGAAGATTTTGAAACTAATTAATTCATAGAAATTACTAAAAACCACTCCCAAGGCCTCGTGTATCCGGAGCCTGAGACCTCAACCCTCAGCAGATGTTCCACAAGCACCAAAAATGCCCCCAAAAAAAGAAAAACAGCTTTGGAGGAGCTGAGGCCCCCAGGAGCTTCTCGAGCGCTGGCGCTGCCGTCATTTCGAAAGAGGCCCAAGAGCCCCCAGAGGAACCTCAACGCCTCGTTGGTCCCACCTGCCTCCCAGCTGGCAAAAATGCAGAAGAATTAAAAAAAACAACCCCAAAAAAAACCACTTTACTTTGTATTCTTGGGCAGCATCTTGGACGGGGACCACCAGATGGGAGCGGTGGGCTCGGCCCTCCCGGCAGACGCCGCAGATGGAGGTTCCGTCGTCTTTGCAGAAAACCTTCAGAGGTTCTTGGTGCTTTTGGCATTTTTTTTCTTCCACCTTTTCTCCTGGGGTCACCTTGGAACTCAACTTCTTGGCCAACTCCACCACCCGGGCCAACTCCCTGCTGGGGTGGAAGGTCTTCTCCTGGGCCGTCTGCCGGCACCGCGGGCAGGGGAAGGCGAGCGTGGCCCATTCCCAGCAGCGCGCGATGCAAACGCGGCAGAAGTTGTGCCCGCAGTGGATGGAGACGGGATCCCGAAAATATTCCAAGCAGATGGAGCAAGAAGCTTCCTGGTGGAGGTCCAAGCTGGGGTTGGTGGCAGCCATGGGACCTCTCGTCCTTAGGGGTGTCCCCACCCTTTCGTTCCCCACCCAAAGGTGTCGTGGGCAGAGGTTGGGTTGGGAGGTGGTGGCCCAAAGGTCCAACTGGGCAACGCCCACACCCAAGGTGGTGACCCTCCCCCCAACCCCCTCAAGTGTCAACATTTTGGAAGAGTTTGGTGAAAAATTATTGGATTTGATGATCTTCATTTAAATAAATTTCATTTCAGTACATTCAGGGACATTCACATGAAGAAAAGGTAAAGAAACACAATTTAAAAAAACTAAACTTTAATCCAGGAAATGAAATTTAAATAAAGAAAATGTAAATAGACATATTTTTAATAAACTACCTTTAAAGCCATGAAATGAAATGTAAATGCAGAAAAAGTAAGAAAATGTAATTTGAATACATTTAAATAAAGAATGATCACATAAATTCCATTCAAATACACCAGATAAATTTAAATAAAGTAAAATTTCAATCTATTTAAATGAAGTTCTGGGTAATTTCTTGCTCGAGTGATTGAGTCATTAACTTCAGGCTGAACACAAAGAAAAGGGAACAATTACAAAGCAGAAATTTGAATGAGGAAACCACCGAGAACTGCTCAGGTTCTAAAAACAGCCCCAAAACGAGGGCCCAAAAAAAACCTAAAAACCCACCCAAACCTTCAACCCCTCCCACCCCAAAACCACTTCCAACCCCCAACCCCCACTTCCTGGGGGTCCTTTGCATGTGGTCACCACCACCACTCAGTGTTGGGACCTGAGGTGGTGGTGGGGTGGGAGGAGGCCCTGAGATATCGGCAGGAAGAGGAGGAGGAAGGAGGAGAAGGAGAAGGAGAAGGAGAAGGAGAAGGAGGAAGAAGGAGGAAGAAGGAGGAAGAAGGAGGAAGAAGGAGGAAGAAGGAGGAAGAAGAGGAAGAAGGAGGAGGAAGGAGGAGGAAGGAGGAGGAAGGAGGAGGAGGAGGAAGAAGGAGAAGGAGAAGGAGGAAGAAGGAGAAGGAGAAGGAGAAGGAGAAGGAGAAGGAGGAAGGAGGAAGGAGAAAGCAGGAAGCAGGAAGGAGGAGGAAGGCGAAGGCGAAGGCGAAGGCGAAGAAGAAGAAGAAGAAGAAGAAGAAGAAGAAGAAGAAGAAGAAGAAGAAGAAGAAGAAGAAGAAGAAGAAGAAGAAGAAGAAGAAAGTGAAAGTGAAAGTTGCTCCATCACCTTCACCTCATGGCTGCCGCCGCCGGTTCCGTGAGCCCGGTGGACAATTTCCGCCATGAAGCTTCTTGCTCCATTTGCTGCAGCTTCTTCCAGGACCCCGTCTCCATCCATTGTGGGCACAACTTCTGCCGGGCTTGCATCACCCGTCGGTGGGAAGAAATCGAGGAGAACTTCACCTGTCCTCGGTGTCACCAAACGGCCCCGGGGAGGAACCTCAGACCCAACCGGGAGTTGGCCAAGATCATCGAGATTGCCAAGAGGTGGAGCCTCCAGACAGCCAAAGGAGGGGAAAAACTCTGCCAGAAGCACCAGGAAGTCCTCAAACTCTTCTGCGAGGAGGACCACGCCCTCATCTGCTTGGTTTGCCGCGAATCCCAAGCTCACCGGCTCCACCCTGTGGTCCCCATCGAGGAGGCGGCCGAGGAGGACAAGGTGGGGAGGTCTGGGTGGGGTTGGGGTGAAGGAGGAGGTGGGGATTGGGTGGTAGTGTTGGTGGCCATGGGGCTTCCGACTGCTTCCTGCATCGTGAAGTGAAGGTTGGCTTGAGGCCACCTCCACCTCACTTGCTTGGGGCTTCTCCTCCATCCCTGGTCACCACCACCACTTCTCTTGAAGCTTCCATCATCAAGAGGGACGAAGTTTGTGGTCTCCCCACCTTAAATGTCCCATCCAAGCTTCGAGGTTGGCCAAACCCAACGTTCCTTGGCAGCTGAACCGATCCAAAATTCAACATTTTGGGGTCAGTTTTCTGAACCTGAGGCAGATGTCACCAGGTTCCTTCTCAATCAAACTCCTTGTCCACCCCTTTGGTCCATGAATTTGAGTTTGTAGGAGATAAATTTGGGGTGAAGGTGGAGAGTTGGACCACCTCAAGGAAGAAAATCCACCCACAAGAGGTTTCTTCTCCACCCAGGAGAAATTGCAAGCTCACGTGAAAATCTTGAAGGACAGGAGAGAGAAGCTGCTGGAGCTGAAAAGAGCTGAGGAAGGGAAATGCCTGGAATTCCTCGTAGGTGCCCATCCCTGGGTGACAATGACCTTTCCAGTTGCCCTTCTGGCCATGGTGATGGTGCAGTCATGGGCTTCACCGTAGCCAAATGTTGGTTCTCCTTACAGGAGCGAGTGGAAACGGAGAGGCAGAAGGTTGTGTCCCAGGTCAAGGAGCTCCACAAGCTTGTGGAGGGACAAGAAAAGCTCCTCTTGGCCCAGTTGGCCAAGTTGGACCAGAAGATCATGAAGAGGCAGGAGGAGAACATCAAGAAGGTCTTGGAGGACATCTCCTCCATCGGGGAGAAGGTCAAGGAGCTGGAGGAGAAGTGTCAGCAGCCAGCTTGTGAATTCCTGCAGGTGGGACCTCAGAACCTTCTGGGGACCATTGGGCCTTGAACATCAGGTGCCAGCAGTCCAGGAGACAAAGGAATTTGTCTTCTGCAGGTAGCCATCCAAAGCCACCACCTCCGTCCTCCTCCAGGCTCTGGTGAGCTCCTGGTTTGGAGATGTTGAAGCCATGGTGGTCATCAGCAGTAGGACTGCAAGAGGTGGAAGGTGGTGGGTGATGGCTGCCGGGTGGCTCCGTCCTAACCCTCCTCCTCTCCTCTTTCCCTTGTAGGACAGCAGAAACCTCTTGAGCAGGTTGGTGACACCTTTCACTGTTGTTTCTCTCTGTGGTGGTGACCCAGATCTTCTCCTAAACCCCACCTCTTGGTGTCCGGGTGAGCAGAAAGATTTTCCCTTCTTTCCAGGCTTGAGAAGGAAGGTGACCAGAAGCCATCAGAGATGCTGCCTGAGGTGGGGGAAGACCCCAGAGCTCTTCCTCAGAAGGAGATGCTGATGAAATTTCAAGGTGTGGAGAAAAGGTTTTGGGGTGGCTTTGGGGTCTCCGACACCTCCGTGTCCTTCTTGTGGTGGGCACTCCAGAAATGGTCACAGTTGGGTCTCACCAGAGTGGGCCAATCCCTTCCCTTCGACCTGCTGACCATGTTGAGGTTCTCCTCAACCACCCCACCTCCCCAGGTCCTTTCTCCTGGGAGTTGTCCTCCATCCATTCTATCTTTGTGGTTGGGCTTGCCCAGACCTTGCCCTTGGACCACTCGAACCTCCGGAGGTCTCCGCCATTTTCTCCTCTTGCTTGTAGGCCCAAAACCAGGCCTCAGGTGAAACGCCTCAGGTGAAACACCTCAAGCTGGGGGTGGGTGGGGAACCACGACCCCAATGTTCTCGAGGACCTCACTGGACCTGTGACCCTCATCTTCTCTCTCTCCCCAGTGAGTTTGACCCTGGATCCAGAGACGGCTCACCCCAGGCTGGGCCTCTCAGAAGACGGGAAGCGGGTGAGGTGGGAAGAGCTCCACCAACACCTCATCCCCAGCCCCAAACGTTTCGATTCCTCTCGTTGTATCTTGGGCCTCCAGGGCTTCCTGGGAGGGAAACACTACTGGGAGGTGGAGGTGGCCAACGGGGAGGCCTGGGCCGTGGGGGTGGCCAAGGAGTCGGTGAGGAGGAAAGGGCGGCTCCGCGTCAACCCCGAGGTGGGGATCTGGGCCTTGGGGCAGTGTGGGAATCAGTACCATGCTCTGACCTCTCCCACCGTCCCCATTTCCTTCACTTCTGTCCCCAAAGTGGTGGGGGTTTATCTGGACTACGAGGCGGGGCTCGTGGCCTTCTTCAACTCCGGGAACCCGGCGCCCATCTTCACGTACCCCCCAACCTCCTTCGGCGGGGAGAAAGTCCTCCCCCTCCTCTGCCTGGGGAGGGGTTGCCAGCTCACCCTCTCCCCTTGACCCCACCCTTGACCCCACCCTTGACCCCACCCTTGACCCCACCCAACCAGGAAACACCATCCCCTGGGGTCCCAGCGGGTGGGGCCATCATGGTGGACCCATCACCCGCCAGGTGGCTTTGAGGAGGAAAAGGCAAATTTGGGGGTTATTAAAAAATATTTTAGTGTGGTTTTTACTGGTTTGGGTGTTTTTTTCTGGAGGGGTGGTTGTTTTGGGTTGTTAAAAAAAAAAATATTATTTGGGGGGATAGGTTTGAATTTTGGGTGATTCTGGAAGAGATTATTTTGGGTTGTTATTGGTTTTATTATTATGGGTTATTAAATTTATTGAGTTTGGTCATTATTGGCTTTATTTTGTGTTCGTAGAGTCATTATTTTTTGTGATTATTTTAATACTTTGAGTTGTTCCAATAAAATTTGGGGTGATTGTTTTGAATGTTGGGTGAGACTCTAAGATATTATTTTAGGTTATTAGATTTATTATTTTGGGCCATTCATTTATTATTTTGGGTGCTGAAATGTATTTAATTTGGGGTTGTTAAAAAAAAAATCTATTATTTGCCGTTATTTTTAATAAGCATAAAGAGTGAAAAGACCAAAGATAAACAGAAAAATTGTTTTAAAAAAATGGAAAAATTGGCTGCGAGACTCAGCACCCGCGCAGTAAGATTTCCGCAGGTTCCCTGGTGGTCTAGTGGTTAGGATTCGGCGCTCTCACCGCCGCGGCCCGGGTTCGATTCCCGGTCAGGGAAATTTCTATTTTTGATTCCTAACACTTTCCGCGGCCGCGGTGTTCCGAGAGCCAGCCAAGATTTTCGAAAATGTATTTATTATCTAGTATCGACCATTTATTATTTATTCGATATTATTTCTATTTTAAAATCTATTCGATTGTTTATTCGTTGTTATTATTAATTTTTATTTAATTAATGCTTTTACAATCAATATTATTTATTATCAATTACATCGTATTTGGTTTTATTACTTAGTCTTAATATTTTAATATTAATATTAATATCTTAATATTTTAATATTAAGACTTATTTTATATTTTACCTTTTATTTTATCTTCTATTTTTTACTTTCTATTTATATTTTTATCTTCTCTTTTAAAATCTTTTTATCTTTTATTTTTATCTTATTTTTGTCTTGACTTTTTATTTCAAATTGGACTTAATATTTTATCTTTTATATTTCATATTTTAATTAATATCCTAGTTAATATTTTATCTTTTCAGGGTCTATTTCATATTTTATTTTCTACTTTATATTAACTTTTAGTATCTTTATTTAAAATCTTTATTATATATTTAATTTCCCATTTTTATTATGTATTTTAATTTCCTATTTTTATTACGTATTTTTCTTTCTCGTTATTTTATTTCATATTTTATATTTTACTTTTTTTTTTCTACTTCATTTTATTTTTACCGGGTGGGTATTTAATACACCGGACACGCGGTAATTTTACAAAGGGAAAAATTAAAAAAGAGTTTAAAAAGGGACAAAAAAAATCAAGAAGGCGTAAAAATAGCAAAAAAAAAAAAAAAACACAGAGGTGTTTCTGCCCGGTTTCGAACCGGGGACCTTTCGCGTGTGAGGCGAACGTGATAACCACTACACTACAGAAACGCTCCGCGGATCCCTCCCTTTCCGCCCGCGCGGAGCCTGCGCTTCTCCCCGGGCTCTGTTCCACCCCCACCCCCATGGGGCTGCTGCAAAACTCACCCGATTTCGTGTAAACCCGCAAAAAAAGGTCAAAAAAATAGAGGAATTTATTGTTTATTAAGAATTTTTTTGGGGAAAAAAACAACAGGCAAAATTCGGTCACACACCTCAGAATTCAGTTTAAAAAAATCCTACCAGAATTCGGTAAAAAAGGGATAAATTCGGTTAAAAAATAATCCTGAATTAAAGAAAATTAAAAAAAAAAAAAAAAAAAAAAAGAAAAAAATAATAAAAAAAGAAAGTAAAATTTTTAAAAGCCTGAATTAGGAAATTATCTCCTGAATTCCTTAAGAAAAAAATCGTCAGAAGTTGGAAAAAATAATTCTGAGTTCTGTTAAAAAACAAAACAAAACAAAACAAAAAACCCCACGGTTGAATTGGTTAAAAAAACATCAAATTCAATTAAAAAGCCTGGAATACTTAAAAAAAAAAAAAAGAATTCAGGAATAAAACCCCAATGGGATCCCTTCCGCAGCCCACTTGGGAATAAAACCCCAATTTACCCAATTTTTGGAAGCTCTGGGGTGATTTCGGCGACAGGAAGAGGCGCAAAGTGGGTAAAGAGCCCGCAAAAAATCTCAAAATTTGTGTCAGGAGTGGGATTTGAACCCACGCCTCCATGCGGAGACCAGAATTCCCAGGGGCGGGAAGGCACAATCCTTGAGTCTGGCGCCTTAGACCACTCGGCCATCCTGACGGTGATTTTTGTTGGCCAAAAAATAAATATAACGATTTTTAAAAAATTAGTTTTTTTTTTCGTTTCTCTTTTTTTTTTTTTTTTTTTTAGGGTTAGGGCGTTTGGTGGTGATTAGCAGTTAAAAGAAGAGTTAAAAATGGGGAAATATTTTTATTTGAGATGAAGAGAGGCAAAAAAAAAAAAAAAAAAAAAAATAATTGGCGCCCGACGTGGGGCTCGAACCCACGACCCTGAGATTAAGAGTCTCATGCTCTACCGACTGAGCTAGCCGGGCTCCCTAAAACCCGAATTTCCCCTCAATTTTATGTGGAATTCCGGTGGTTTCACCCTTTTTTCCTCTCCCGCCCCCGGGTCAGGAGTGGGGCAAATCCCAGCAAAGAAAATTGGGGAAAAAGCTGAAAAATCGCCCCCTCCCAGCCGTGATTTGGGCATTTCTTCCAATTTCACCATTTCGGTAAAAAAAATGGGGATAAAAACTTTCCTGATTGGTTAAATACCAGCGAGAGCGGCAGGAAAATGGAAATTTGTGAGGAAAAAAATGGGTTTTCCCAATTTTTGCCCAACAAGAAAGGGAGTGAGGATGGGGATAAAGCTGAAAACCCCCAAAATTTATTCGTGGTGAGTTTCTGTAGTGTAGTGGTTATCACGTTCGCCTCACACGCGAAAGGTCCCCGGTTCGAAACCGGGCAGAAACACCCCCAAAATTTTTCTTTTTAACCATTTTTATGTAATTTTTGTGGTTCCTTATTCCTCCGCCAAAAAAAAAATCGATTAACGGCAAAACAATTTATTTATTCTATTTATCTATTCTATTTATTTGTCCTGGGGACAAGCCTAACGTCTTTTTTTTTTGGTTTTTTTTTTGGGGGGGGGCGTAGGAATGTGCAAAAATCGTTAAAATATCCATCCCTCCAACAACGCGAAGGAGAACGGAGTAAATAAAGAGAAATTCGAGTCTTTGGGGAGTTGGAGGAGATTTTTAAGATCATCGAGTCCATTAATAGCAGAAATTCAGTTTATTTGAAAAAGTTATGAACTATATATTCCCTGACCGGGAATCGAACCCGGGCCGCGGCGGTGAAAGCGCCGAATCCTAGCCACTAGACCACCAGGGACTTGTTTTATACCAAAATTTTACCAATTTTATAAATTTTGGGGGTACATTGAGCTGCCCTGAAGTTGCTTCTTCCCACCAGCCGGACAGGACCCGCGCTGCGGAATTAATCAAATCCAGAGAAGCAAATTCCAAAGAATGAGTATTATTATTATTAGTTTTAAAAATAAGAAAAAATATGTGCGTCCCACACCTCGTTTTGGGGTCATTTCCCCCATTAAACCTCTTTTCTTCGTCGTTTCAAGTGGCGATGGGTAAAAAAAATGCTCATTTCCCAACGCTGGTAGAAAGTTTGAGGCAAATTTCAGTAGGAAAGGAGCTGGGAAGTGGTGGAGAAAACCCAAATCCACGAGATGAGGTGTTGGCCACCAAAATAATTTTCATCTCGTTTCTGTAGTGTAGTGGTTATCACGTTCGCCTCACACGCGAAAGGTCCCTGGTTCGAAACCAGGCAGAAACAGTGTTTTTAGGCTTTTTTCATGTTTTTTTCCCCATTTTTCACCTCCTAGATAACAGAATTGGGTCATCGTGCACAACCGGAGCGTCGTTGACCTCTGGTTTGGCCAACTGGAGAAGAGGACCTTGGTGAAGAGGTGGTGGAGTCTTCTTTTGTTTTGTGGGGTGTCTCTGGGAGAATCATCTTCACGGGGTGTTTTTCCCCTGAAAAGTCAGAGTTTTAACCAAAAATTCCCTCTATTTGTCAAAAATAGGAGAAGGAGAAGGAAGGGCGACCCCGTTGGGTGGTGGCAGAGAGGGAGGGATAAATTTTGAGGGTTGGCGATCGTGGAAGGAAAAAAGAAGCAGGAAAAAAAGGGGGGAAAGGGGAAATGGGTGTGGGGAGCATCGGCGGGAAAAGGGAAAATTCAGTCAAATGAGATTTATTCTGAATTCCCCCAAATTTTGACCCCCGGGGGCAACATTTCAGAGTTTCTGTAGTGTAGTGGTTATCACGTTCGCCTAACACGCGAAAGGTCCCTGGTTCGAAACCAGGCAGAAACAGCAATTTTGGGGTTTTCCTCTTTTTTTTCCACTTTTTTTCTGCATCGCAGCTCCTTCTTTCCCCCCCCCCCCCCCATTAGTATTATTAACTTGAATATATAAATATTAATTTTACATTTGTATAAATAAATATAATAAATAAATCATAATAACTGAAATATTCCTCATGATATTAAATATTACTAAAATAGGGTTTGTTAACTCAAATATTACTTTGTTAACTCAAATTTTTATTTCAAAATTTTGAATTTGTTAACTCAACTATTATTAAGTTCATTATTAAATATTTCTCATCTCTTCCTCTGGCTTCTTTCCTCTCCCATCTCCTGCTCGGGTTGAGTTTCCCCCATGGCTCAGCTCCACTCTTGGCCCCAAAATGTTTCTTCTACGCCCAAAACCAAACAACTTCATTCCCTTCCCCCCACTCCCCGACATATTTTTCATTTATTCAGCCCACGGGTGAGCTGAAAAAACAACAAAAAAAAAAGACTTGGGGGGGAGGGGGAGAGACTTTGCAGTCACACATTCCTGCTCCTGGGTGGAATTATTTGTTCTTGGGACATGACCTGGAGCAGGAGCCAAAAAATTATGGGCTGGGTGTTCAATTAACTCCTTGGAGGACAACCTCATGCCCTTAAATTTGAGCTTTTCCCCGCCTTGCTGCCCCCCAAATATCAGTAAATTATCCAAAATCCTCATTATTAGAGTAATATCATCACACAACATCCCTGGAGATTTTTTTATGAAGCTCCTGAGACACCTGGGGGGGTTTTGGGTTTTTTTTTGTTGTTGTTTTCACTCTAAACACTCCCTGTTAAAAAAAAAAAAAAAAAAAAAAAAAAAAAAAGGCAGAACTTGTGGTTTCTGGGGTGTTGGGTTTGTTTTGGTTTTTTTCCCACCCTGAGATCAATCCAGGAGCTGTGACGAGTTCCCAGTTCTGCTGGGGGGCAGGTGGAAACTTCATGTTTGGGGGACAAGATGGCCCCAGGAGGGGAGGGGATGGCAGTGGTGGCTTCAAGACCTTTCTGGGGTGACTTCTGGACTCTTCCAGGTGTTGGAGAAGCCACCGAGAAGGCTCCACCAGTGGACGGCAAGAGGAGAGGAACCCAAAAGTGGGTTGAGTTGGGCTGGGTTGGGAGAGTTGGGTGGGGTTGGGTTGGGAGGGTTGGGTGGGGTTGGGTTGGTTGGGTTTGTTGGGTAGGGTTGGGAGAGTTGGGTGGGGTTGGGAGGGTTGGGTGGGGTTGGGTTGGTTGGGTTTGTTGGGTAGGGTTGGGAGAGTTGGGTGGGGTTGGGTTGGGAGGGTTTGTTGGGTTGGGTTGGGAGAGTTGGGTGGGGTTGGGTTGAGTTGAGTTGGGTTGGTTGGGTTGGGTTGAGTTGGGTGGGGTTGGGTTGGTTGGGTTGAGTTGGGTTGGGAGCGTTCGGCCATTTCGCTGCTGAAGGAAGAGGAAAGTACCAAATTCCCTCCAAATACCAAATTCTTTGTGTCCCCCCAGAATTCCCTCCTGTATCCGGGGGTGAGGAGGGAATTTTGGGGTTCCTGGTGGTCTAGTGGTCAGGATTTGGCGCTTTCACCGCTCACCGCCACGGCCTGGATTCGATTCCCGGTCAGGGAAAGAAAGTTTGTATTATCTTTTTTTTTTTTTTTTTTTTTTCCTCCTCAGCTTTTCGTCCCCATCCCCATCCGGGGCGTGGATGCAGAGAAAAAAAAAAAAAAAAGAGGGGGAGCCAGAATTTATCATGCCAGCAAACCCTAAAATAAAGAACAATAAAAAAAGAAACCTTTGTAGTCTGGAGGATTTTTCTGCTGAATCCCAACAAAATCTCCCCCACCACCACCTTTGTTGCGCTGCCTGCTTTGTTCTCATGCTAATTGGCTACAACACTAATTAACTAGCACCGCCTGGCTAGCTCAGTCGGTAGAGCATGAGACTCTTAATCTCAGGGTCGTGGGTTCGAGCCCCACGTTGGGCGTGGAGTTTTTTCCTTCCCTTCTTCTTTTCCCTCAATAAAAAGATCCCTTTTTAATGCCTCTTTTCACCAAAAATTCATAGAATGCATTGGAAAGGTGGCAGCTTGAGGTGGAGCCTGAAAAAAGAGTTTTATTGGTCCAGGATAACCTCTTTAAAGGTCCTCAAGAGGAGAGGGAGATGCATTACACGGGGTTTGAAAATAAATAGGGATTTATTTTTAGCATCACTCTGATCTTTAAGGGCAAAATATCTGGGGGAGGGGGGAGGGGAGAGGAGAAACCACGAGTATGAAGTGTGGGGAAAGTGGAGGAGGTTCTGGTCTGGGAAAATGGGGGGGATTGGACTTTTTTGTGTCTCCTGGCAGGAAGGTTTCTTTTGTCTTTAAGGCAGGCTCCCCAAGTGATGGGGAACAACCTTCTGCCCCCATCGTTGGTGCTCTCTGGGGAGGAAACCCCAAACTGGTTGGTCCTGAAAGGGGACTGGTGAAGGCGGTGGTTAAAATCTGCTTTTTCGGGGTCTTTTTCACCAATTTAAACCCGGGGTTGACTTCCAAGTTGGGATCTGGGGTGGGTTTTCCTACACAAAGAACCTGTAGGCTCATTTTAAATATCTCCCTGGCCTCGGGAGGTCCATCAGGGGTGGGTGAGGAGCTGTGTTTGCTCAGCTGGGAGCAGAAGCATTGTTCCCACCAAACAATATCTCCCCATTTCAACTTCGAGGTCGTTCAGGTCCAGGGGCAGCCCCAGAACAGGAGAAAGGATAAAGGCAGTGGGGACACGCCAGCTGGTGGGTGCTCAGACCTTGGAGACCAGCAGAATCTGGTAAGAGACCGTTTTTTTGGGGGGGGGGATTTTAAAATAAGTGAGGTCCTTTTACTCATTAAGATGATTTTATTCATTTGGGAGGTTTCTGCCTCAAAATTGTGGCTGTCACTGCAGCAGAAAGTTGGAATTTCCCATATTTCAGCTTTTTAAGGTGCTGGAAGATTGTCTAATGATGATTTTCAGGTTTTTCTCTTTATTTTTTTGCCCCAAAAGGGATGTCACAAATGTGTACTGGCCGGCTCTTTTTTTTCACCTCATTGGGTTTTTTATAAAAAATAAATAAATAAAATAAAAGGCTGATCACAGGGGTTCTCAAGCTGCCTCTTTTGTAGGTAACCCTGTGGTGGGCCCGGGTGCTGCTGGGAGGTGAGGATCTGCCCAAGATGAAGGTGCTGGTGGTGGGGTTGACCTTTGTCCTCTGCGTCGGAGTCGGTGAGTTTTGGGGTGACCATGAAATGGGGTTCAGCTGAAGGGTGGAGGAACCATCTGGTGGTGGTTGGGTGGTTGGGTCTAAGCCAAGCTCTTGATGTTGTCACCGTGTGAGCTGCGTGTCCGTGGGCAGGGACATCTCCCAGGTACCTCCAAGCCCCATTCAACCTGGGCCTGAGAACTTCCAGAGCTGGGGGAACAACAAATTTTGGGGGTAATCTGTTTCAAAGAGACTTTCAGCTGAAGGTTGGTGGACCCATCCATCATGTCCAACCCTTAATCCAAGTCCACCACTGGGGCCAAACCTGCAAAACTCTTCCAAGAAGGTTTGAAATCTCCAGAGATCCTCTTGGTCCCTTCCCTGGTGGTTTCTACATCATCTCAGGGGCCACCTCACCTTAGGGGTGGGGCAGTTGAACCTCTGCAGAAGGGAACCTCAAGCTCATTCCTCTTCTCCACCCTCTGCAGTTGAGGTTCTCCAATGCAAAGTCTGCAAGTACAAGATCCCCTTCGTTGGCTGCTTCCGGGGATCCAACGTCACGACGTGTGAGCGGCGGGAGAAATGTGCACTCATCAAAACCTCCCTGGGTATGGAGATTTTTGGAGGTGGGGTGGTCAAAACCTTCCCTCCCCCCCCTTGTTTCATCCTTGGGTTTGGTGGAAATTGTCCTCGTCTTTGGGACTTTTTTTTCCTTAGGAATTTTTAAAACTCTGCTAAAAAAAAAAAAAAAAATCCACGTGAGGGTTGGCTCTTTCTTGAGGAGCAGCTGAGGGACCTGGGGGTGTTCAGCCTGGACAACAGGAGGTGGGGGTGATGTGGGAGGTGGATTCTTCTTCCAAATGATCAAGTTTTCAAATTTCTATCCACTGAAAGTGGAGCACCCTGCTCTGGTGGGAGGCATCCTCTTGATAGGAGGCTGGGACTCAGATGGTCATCGAGGTCCCTTCCAACCCAAACCATCTGATGATTCCAAGTCCTCCACCACTTTTTTTTTTTTTTTGTGGGTTTATTTTTTGTTTTTTGCTTTAATCACCTTTTTTTTCTCCTCCCCTTGGTCTCCTCCAGGGAAGGTGACCCTCTACTACCAGCAAGGTTGCACCTCTGCCATGAACTGCGGCCGAGAGCGCGCCTCTGATGCCGAGTCCCGCCTCACCTCCCGCTACTCCTGCTGTGAGACCGACCTCTGCAACGAGGAGTGGGGTGAGGACCCCACCGACTGACCCCCCAGCCTTGATCCCACCCTTTCCAAGCCTCAGTTTCACCACAAATCCAATGATCAATGATCCCTCAGCTTCCTCTGCTTCTCCCTCCCTCCGCGGAGCTCCCCGTGAGCATCTGCCCAGGGTTGGTTCTGACTCCAGCAATAAATCATTCAGGCTTACAGAATTTGGCTCCTGCCCACGTGGTTTGGGGTTTTTTTTGTTTGTTGTTTTTTTTTTCCCTCCTCCAGGCAGAGGTTCCTATTAACAGCTCTTCAGACTCAGCATTCCTGGTGGTCTGGAAGCAGCTTCTGGCCTGGAACATGATCCAGCTCCTAAAAAAAAAAACTTACCAAGGGCAAACCAAGGTGGTTGCCCATAATTTTTTCCCTCTCTAGTTCAGGGCTGGGAACTTCTTTGCTTCTTTACACCCAAAGCTGGTGAGGAGAACGTCAAGGAGTTGCTAGAAGCCAGGAGAAAGAAAAGGATGTGCACGTGGAGGGGAGAGAAGTCATTATTTCACCCATTCTAACCCCAAATTCCCCTTCCAGTCAACAGAAGTTGGGTCATCCATCTCACTCAGGCAGGAGGTCTTTCAAGGAGGCTCCAGAACTCCTCCTGATGGCTTCGGATGAAACCTAAAGGAGGAGCTTGATGAGTCCAGGACAACCTGGCCACGAGGAGGAGGAGGAGAGGATGCCCTACAGCCAGTTGTAACAGAAATGGGGTGGGGTTGAGCATCAAACATGTTTTTGAGGGCAAAGCGTCTGTGGGGGGAGGAGAAACCACGAGCAGAAAGTGTGGGTGTGGTGTGGAGGAAGAGTTGATGTCCCAGAGGCAAGGAATTGTCCTTCTCATCATTAACCCGGGGCAAGGAGATGGTTTTGGAGATCAAATGGCAGCTGCGGAGGTTCCTTGCATGGTTGGAACCTGGAGGGCCTCGTGTGGACACAAGGAATGTCTTCTGGTGGGCAGGGTTTGTCTTCTGGAGCCCCAAATGATTATTTTGGGGTTGATACTTTCCTTTGGTTGGCCCAACCTCTTCTTAGCTAAGCCCACCCACGCATCCAGGTGGGAGATGTCCTGCAGGAGATGTTCCTGTCCCTTTTTTTTTGGGGGGGGGGGGGGGGGTGCTCCCCATATGTGAAGCAGGAGACGAATCCCACCATGGTAGGTGGGAGATGTCCTGCAGGAGATGTTCCTGACCCCCTCCCTTCCTCCCCCCCCTTTTTTTTTTTTGGGGGGGGGGTAGTGCTGCCCCAAATATGAGGTGGGAGACGAATCGTTCATTGGTGGCTTGGGAGGAGGGATGAAAATGTTTGGTCTTTGGTCTTCTGAGAGGAGATCTGGAGAGGGTTAAAAGGCTCCAGAGAGGCTGGGGAGAAGATTTGGGTTTGGAGACAGGTGGAGGGAGGTGTTGGAAATGTGATCCTGGCTCTGGGGAAGGGAAAAACTTTGGCAGGGAGGAGGGGAGCAGAGCCCGAGGCTTGGGAGGAGGAGGAGAAGGAGGAAGAGGAGGGCAGGAGCTCAGTGGATGCCATGGGGGAGGGGAAGGAATGGTAAGTGAGATGGGAGGGGGGGTGACAGAGGGGACAAATGGGGCAACCAAGGGCTGGGAAGGTTGAGCTGCCCCAAAATGTCGGAGACAACCAAGGCCAGGGCCGCTTTCCTGTGCCGGAGCGTGGCCCAACGCTTCCCGGGGGCTTCCTCCTCCAGGTGGGACCCCTTGGCCACCAGGTTCACCCCAAGGTTGCCCCCTTCTAACCCCCTCCCCGTGCAGAAATTTGGGAGGATGACCCTGTCCTACGTCTCCACTCCGAGGTAGGTGTGGGGTCAGGTGGGGTCAGGGTGGTGGGACACCCTGGGCCCTCTGTCCTTGTCCCCACCTCCTCCTTCTTCTGCTTCTCCCACCAGGTTCCACCTCCAGGGTGTGTCTATTTGATTTTATTTCCTTTTATTTAATTTTTTTTCTTGGCTATTTATGCATTTCTGGAGACAAAATGGATTTGATTTTTCTTAATTTTCCACCATCCCTCTCCACCGAGACGTTGACCGAAAATAGAGTTGGGATGTAGGAAAAAGGGGAAATTTGGGGTTTATTTAAAGACCAAGAGACACAGAAGGTGAAAGAGGAAGGAATTCCCTTTCCGTAGGGTGCCATGGGTGTGTTTGAATTTTTACTGAAGTGTGTATATATTTATTTTTATACATGAATACATCAAAGTTTAATTAATTATTTCTTTATTTGTAGAGGGTCAGTTGAGAAGTATGGAGAGAGGTGGAAATCACTTTTTTCTTTTTTTGTAGGGAATTTCTTGCAAATAAATGGGTATAATTGCAAAAATGGGGGGGGGTTGAGCAAAAATAGGGTGTTAAGGGCATAAATACTGGATTTAGTGCAGAAACAGGGATTTGAGTGCAAAATTGGAGGATTTAAGGGCATAAATGGGGGGCTGAAGTGTAAAAGCAGGGATTTAAGTGTATAAAGTGAGGATTTAAGTGCAAAGTTGGGGGACTTAAAAGTAAAAATTGGGATTTAAGTGCCAAAATAGGGATAAATGTGCCTACATATATATAGATGTCTATATATATGTCTCTGTGTGAATATATACATATAAAAATATATATATATTCTGCTCTGTGCTGTGTGCTCTGTGTTATTTCCCATCACTCGGGATATTCAGATTTCATTTGATTTCAGTTTGTTTTGTTTTGCCTGTGAGAAGAGGAGGGATTCCTCTCCAGAGACCCAAATTCTTTGTTAATATAACTTGATGAAAAACAACCAAAACCAAACCACAACTCATTTCTCATCCTAAACAAATCTGGATGAGCCAGAAAAGTTCTAAAGACCCAAGGGAGGTCCAGGTGAATCCCCTCCACTCCATTTTTTTTCCACAAGGAATTGGGGTGACCACGTGGCTTGCAAACTCCAAGCCCCCTTGGTAAAACCCCAGAACACCCAAAAATTGATTTTATTGATGTAGCTCCTAGGGTTTGACCTTCTGGAATTGGGATTTGGCTCCTCTTGGCGTCTCCAAGCTTGGAGATGTTGGATCAGCTGGGCTTGAAACCTGACTTTTTTGGTGAGGATCACTTGGTCTGCTCTCAGGTCCTCAGGAGAAGACAAATCACTCCCCAGAAGTGTCACCTGATGTCACTTCCATCTCCAGAACAAGACCCTTGGGGCCTGCTCAACTGGAGACAACCCCCAAGCAGGGGAAGTCCTCACCTAGGAATTCTCACTCCCATTTAATGCTCCACCTCCACATCATCTTCCTGGAAGACAAAAAAGGGGTTTTGAGGAGTAAAACCCCAAATCCAGAGGTTAATTCTCATGGATTTTGGACACTCACCCCCACCCACCCCTGAATTTTGATATTATTTATATTATATATTTTGATAAAATATTTTGATCCAGGTTTATCCCAAGTAATTTTTTTACAAAAAGAACACCACAGATGAAGCAGAGAAGAAGGTAAGGACCTCTTCCTGCTCTTTTTTCTTTCTTTCTTTTTTTTTTTGTTTTTTGTTTTTTGTTTTTTGTTTTTTGTTTTGTTTTGTTTTTTTGTTTTTTTGTTGTTGTTGTTATTACTCCTGCATCCGTGCTGTCCTGTAATGGTCAGATCTTAAGTAGGGGCAGAAATATCCCAAATATTTCCTTTTTTCCACCTGTCCTGCAAAAAGAAATTTAAAAAAAAAATGGTGAGGGGCAGCAATATCACAAACATTTCCCCTTTTTCCCCCCTCTTCTGCAAAAATAAATTTTTAAAAACAGGTGAGGGGCAGCAATATCACAAACATTTCCCCTTTTTCCCCCTCTTCTGCAAAAAGAAATTTTAAAAAAAAAATGGTGAGCAGCAATATCCCAAACATTTCCTTTTTTCCACCCCTTCTGGAAAAAAAAAAAAACAAACAAAAAACCAAAACTCCATAGATGGAGAAGAAAGGAAGGAAGGGACCCCTCGGGTCTCCCTGCTCCGTGCTGCCCCTTGACGGCCACAACTCCCGCAGGAGTTCCAGGAGCCTGGAGGCTGTGGCAGTGACCTGGAGCAGAGGGTTGGGTCCTGGAGCAGAGGGTTGGGTCCTGGGGGAGACCCGCCCCCCTCGGGTTTGCCTGCCAAAGCTTCACGTTCCACCCCCCAGCCCCGCTCAGCTCCGTCCTTGCCTGCAGGAGGGAGGCCATGGCCGCCGTCTTCCTCCCCGGGAATCTCCAGGACGAAGCCACCTGCTCCGTTTGCTTGGAATTCTTCAGAGACCCCGTGTCCATTGAGTGCGGGCACAACTTCTGCCGGGCTTGCATCATCAAGAGTTGGAAGGACCTGGAGATGGATTTCCCTTGCCCACAATGCCGGGAGGTTTTCCAAGAAAAGAGTTTCAGACCCAACCGGCAGTTGGCCAACATGGCCGAGATCATCAGCCAATTCACCCTCCGAGGGGCCAAAGGTGCTGAGGAGGAGGGGCTCTGCCTGAAGCACAGGGAAGCCCTCAAACTCTACTGCAAGGATGACAGGAGGACCATCTGCGTGGTGTGTGACCGCTCCCGGGACCACCGCCCGCACGCCGTGGTCCCCGTGGATGAGGCATCCGAGGAGTACAAGGTGGGTGGCCGTCCATCTGTCCACCCTCTGGGGCTTTCTGGGGGGAGGTGGATGATCAAAGACTCCAAGGGTGGTGGAGGTCTCCCTCTAGGACATCCTCAACCCCGTCGTGGTCTTGGTTGGCCGTGGGTTTTGGGTTGGTGGGGGTTTCAAACACCAAAAGTTGAGGTGGATGTTCATAGAATCCTGGAATGGTTTGGGTGGGATGGGACCTTAAAGATCATCCAGTCCCAGCTTCTGGACTCCTTCCACCACCCCAGGTGTCTCCAAGCCCCATCCAACGTGGCCCTCAAGGGATGGGGCAGCCACAGCTTCTCGGGGCAACCTGGGCCATGGTCTCACCACCCTCATCGTGAAGAATTTCCTCCTCAAGTCCAACCCAAATCTTTCCTCTTCCAGTTTGAAACCATTCCTTTGGTCCTACCCTTCCAGACCCTTGTCCAAAGCCCCTCCCCAGCTTTCCTGGAGCTCCTCCAGGTGCTGGAGGTGAGACAACCCCATCTTACTTACATCCTCACCTCATAACTGAGATCTTCCTCCTCCACCTCCACCTGGGGCTCGCTGATATCTCCAAGAGGTCCCCGTGGCTTTCCCACATTCCCATTGCTGCTCACTGAGAATTAAAGAGATTTTTCCCATGCTAAGCTCCTGCAGAAGACCTCATCAATCAGGGAACAGCTGAGGGAGCAACCACCGGGGGTTATTTTAGGTCTGGGCCAGTGGCCAAAGCTGCAGAGCTAGAAGCCAGGTGGAGTTCTGCTGCTGGCAGGGGAAGTGGTGGCAGCAGGAGGTGGGGACTGCACGTCTGCTCTCCTCCTCCTCAGAAATCATGGGATGAGTTGGACCTTCAGGACCATCCAGGCCCAAGCCATGGGGTGGAACTTTCCACCGGCCCAGGTTGCTTCACCCAACCCAGCCTTGAAGGATTCCAGGAATGGGGAAACCTGGGCCATGGTCTCACCACCCTCATCGTGAAGAATTTCCTCCTCAAGTCCAACCTAAATCTTTCCTCTTCAGTTTGAAACCATTCCCTTGGTCCTACCCTTCCAGACCCTTGTCCAAAGCCCCTCCCCAGCTTTCCTGGAGCTCCTCCGGGTGCTGGAGGTACCTCCTGGAGTTATCTGAAAGTACTGAAAGTACCTACTGGATGGATCTCATCCAATCACTGCATGACTCCAGGAAATCAGATGCAGCAGAAGAAATAAGCCCAAGAATTTCCTGACTTTTTCTTCTTCTTTCTTTCTTTTTTTTTTCCCTAGGAGAAAATCCAAGGTCGCTTGGATTTCCTGAAGAAGGAACGTCAGGAGCTGCTGGAGTTCAAAGTGAATGATGACAAAAGAACCCAGGAGCTCCTGGTAGGTGTGGGGATGGGGACATGTGGAGGGGGTCAGGACTTGCAGGTGATGGAGGTGCCTACTGGAGGCATCTGAAGGTTCTGGAGGTACCTACTGGAGGTATCTCCCATCTCCACCCCTCTTCAAGGTCTCACCTCACACGTGAGATCTCCTCACCCTTTCCCAACTGAAGGTTCCTCCTCTTCCAATATCCCAAACATTTCCCCTTTTTCGCCCTCTTCTGCAAAAAGAAATTTTTAAAAACAGGTGAGGGGCAGGAATATCCCAAACATTTCCCCTTTTTCCACCCCTTCTGGAAAAAAAAAAGGACATCCATGCCAATGGAAGGTTCTCCAGGTGGCCCCTTTCCACCCCAAACCCCATTTTTTCCCCCTTTTCCGCCCAGAAAACGATCGAGAAGGAGCGGCAGAAGCTGCTGACGGAATTCGAGCGGCTGCGGCAGTTCCTGCAGGACCAGGAGCACATCCTGCTGGGCCAGCTGGAGAAGATGGAGAAGAACATTGCCAAGAGGCAGAACGAGAACATCACTGACCTCTCCAAGGAGATCACGCTCCTCAACAAGCTCATCACGGAGCTGGAGGAGAAGCTCCAGCAGCCCATGCTGGAGTTCCTCAAGGTGAGATGTTTGGGAGGGGTCCTGACCTCTCTGCACTCTCCTTTAAGGTGTTTCTGGATCTTCTAGAGATGTTCTGAGGAGAAATGACTTTTTTCCCCCTGATTTTTCATGAGCAGATGGTGCAGGACTTCTCTGCACCCTCCCTTCAGGTGTTTTTGGATCCTCTGGAGATGTTCTGAGGGGAAACAACCTCCAATTAATGATATTTTTGATCAACCCAAGTCACTTGTAACTCCTGGTGCACTCAGGGGGTTAAATTCCCTCCCAGGCTGTGTAAATATTTGCAAGTGTTTTCAGGACTTGGGGGGGAGGGGGATGAAAGTCTGTTTGACGCCATCTTTGCCGTCACCATCGCCCGCGAAATCCGATCCTGGGACAACAGGGTTTGGGTTTTACTTCATTTTTTTCTTCTTAAATGACCATGATGGAAATTCTTGGCCAGCTCAGAGACCTTTTCTATCCCCTGGGAGGTGGGTGTGGCTTTCTCTGTGGCCTTTGGGTGAGGTCCAACCTGCTCGTCACGGTCCAGGACCGCCAAACAACGCACGGCCCAAGCTTGGGTTTCACCACCATCAACTTTTGACCCACCACGAGTGGTTGGGGAAGATGTTTTAACCTTCCTGAAGGCAAAATCCACCCTTGGGTGGGTAAAACCCACCCCTAATCTCTTCTTGGTGGTGGTTGGACCACGGGAATCTGATTACCACGGAGAGGTGGAGGTGAAGTCACCTTTTCAGGTGGCCACGGTGATGTCCCTCTGGCTTTGGGCAGGTGGACGCTTGCAGGTGTCTCAAGATGTCCCATGAAGGTCCTGGACAATGAAGGTCCAGGACCTTCCCAGAAGTGGGAGGCCAGCAGAGAGACTTTGAGGAGCATCTCAAAGGCTCCCAGGTGCCTACGCTTGAGGTCACAACATCAAAAAATGGAAGAGAAACCAAAGAGGTTCTTTGGAAGCTCCAGAAGATCCCCCAAACCCACCTAGGAGAGGCCTTGGAGGACTTGGGATGGATGAGAGCTCTTCAAAAGCACCTTTCAACCCAAAACTCATCACAAAATAGAGACCTAAACCTGGAGTGTTCCCTTGAGGACCATTTGGAAGCAGTTGGGTCATCAGTTGGGTGGGATTTGGTGGGGCTGTGACCTTCCAAAGCCGAAAGTTCACTCAGTTTCTCTTTTTCTTTTCCAGGATGTGATGACCATCATCAGCAGGTATGGTGCTCAGCTTCTCTCCCAAAATCTTTCTCTCCCAGGCCATTCCTTCAAAGGTCAAGTGGGACCAGAAACTCCCAAAGTCATCTTAGGAGACTGCTCTACAAGTCACCCAGGGCTTAGGCCCCACTTAAGCTCCAAAAATTACATTTAGACTCCAAAAAATGACATTTGAGCTCAAAAAATGAAATTGAGGCTCCAAAAAAGACATATAATCTCAAAAAAAAATTAATTAAGTTCAAAAATCTGGACAATCAAGCTTCTCAAAAATACATTTCAGCGGAAACCTGGAATTGGATCTCCCCCAAATTAAATTTAATCTCCAAAAATAACATTTGAGCAGTTGAGAGGGGGTAACCCAGCCCAGAAACCTTTTCCATAGCCCATCCTGGGGGGTTTCCACACAGAAATCCTGGCTTCCTCCTTATTTTTGAGATTTTTATTCTTATTTCCCTTTTTTGTTGCCATTGCAGAAGTGATGATGTGAAGTGCCAGAAGCCCGTGCCCGTCTGCACCGACATGAAAATGTCTGTTTGTGATTTCTCCCTCAAGACTGTTGTCCTGGAGAAAGTCTTAAAGAAATTCAGAGGTGGGGGGAATTTTGAATTCAATTTTAATTTAAAATTTATTTTTAATTTTTAATTTGTTTCATTTTAGATTTAATTTTAATTCATTTTTAACTCTGAAATATAAATAGAAAATGCAATAGAAATAATAATAGAAATGGAAATAATAGAAATAGAAATAATAACAGAAATAATAGAAAGAAATTTTTTAAAAAAGCCCTCGCAGTGACGCGCTGAAGCCACAAGATGGTGCTGAAAGATTGGGAAAGGAAGGCAGCACTAAACAAGTTTTTAAAAATTATCCTAAAATGCAAATTATGCCCTTAAATAGCTGAAAAGATTGTACTAAAAATTTAAAAGAGAAAACCCAACGGGGAGAGAAAAAAGTATGTCAGTGTATGATAAAGGCTTAAAGAAAATCCTGTATCCTATTATATTTTAATTAATGTATATTTTTTTAAATTTTCATTTCAGAAGACCTACGGGACGAGCTGGGAAAAGGTGAAAAAGGTAAAAAAAATAACCAAAAAACAAAGAAAAAACCCAAAACATAACAAACATTTTGAGACATAACATCCCAGAGCAAAGCCTTGAAATTGTGGTTGTATTTTGCAAAGCCAAAAAAGGGGGGAAAAAGCAACTTTTTTTAATTCTTTTTTTTTTTTTAAATTTTTTGGTATAATTTTCTTCTCTCTTGATGATTTCCAGATGCAGCCTCCTCAGCCCAAGAGTCAAAAGCCGATTTTTGTAGCTGACGCCGGGGATGTGAGAGCTCAGCCAGGTCCTTGCTGCCTGGTTAGATTTAATGAAACCCCAGAAAGAGCAGATCTGCCCCCTGCCCTCCCCTGCCCCCCCCCCACCCCCCAAAAAAAGCAAAAAAAAAAAATTTGAATTCGGATTTTTTTTTTTCCAAGTTCTCCATTTGAAATCCGCCGGATTTTGGCTCCTGGTGCCACCAGGGCTCGTGAGCGCTCCGGCAATGGCGTTGACCCCCCTGGAAGGGTTGAAATTGTGGTTGTGGGCAGGTGGTTGGGTTCCAGGCCATGCGTGGTGGAGAAGACTTCCTCACCACCTCTTCTGAGCCCGGAGAAGACTTCAGGTCTTGCTTTTAAGGTGGTGATGTCTTCACTGTTGGCTTTGCCCTTGGAGAAGGCCGAGGAGGACAAACCATAGGTTGGATCCTTTTTGAGGTCCACCCAGTTTCAAGGAGGACCTCAAGGCTGTGGGCCTGATGACCTCAAGGGTCTTCTCCAAGCCAAACGATTTGAAAATGTCCCCCAGGGACCTCCCCAAGAAGGGTGTTGGTGAAGTAGGAGAAGAAAAGTTGATGACCACCACTTAAAAGCAAAAGGCCTCTCACTGCATGGCCACGGCGGTGCGTGTGCATGCGTAGAGGTAGAACTCAGCTGGTGAGACCACCAAACCATCTGAAAGCTGATTGGGCCACAGCTGAGGGCTGGGATGGTCAAGAAGTGAAGAAGGCACCAGCCAAAACCTCACAGCAGTTTTTGTCTCCCCTTGGTGGGATTTGGTGGGCTCAGAGGTCTTCTCCAACCTTGATGGCGCTCTGACCACCTTGGTTCATTTTTTTTCAAGAGCTTTGAATGCTCTGATTGGAATTTGATTTTTTTGGAGATGATGCCTGAGCTCCTGGGGCCATGTTCTGTCTGGTTTTATTTCTCATCACCCATGGAGCCCGTTGAGTTGTTGCTCAAAGCCAACTCAGAATGACTCCAGCAGCTGGAGACACGAGAGAAAGGAAGGAAAAAAAAGGGAGAAAAAAAAAAACCAACCTTTCCAAGCTTGGCATGGAGGAAACTTCTTCCTCCTCCAACCCCTTTCTCCAAACTTTGGCTCCAAGCATCTTGGTCAGATGTCATTTTGAAGGCCAAGCCCCCAGTTGGGGGGAGGAACCTGGTGCTCAAGCTTTGCCGACTACAACCACAATTTGAGGTCGCTCACCTGCTCGCTCTCTCCTTGGACCTTTTGGAAGGGGAAGAGACAAAAATGAATCTACCTCCATGGGAGGGGAGAGGTTGGGACGTGGTTGTGGAGGTTGGGATGGGATTATGGAGGTTGGGATGTGGTTGTGGAGGTTGGGAGGTGATGGGGAAGTTGGGTTGTGGTTGTGGAGGTTGGGACGTGGTTATGGAGGTTGGGTTGTGGTTCTTCAACCACTTAAAAAAAAACCCACCCCCAAGCTTGGACTTCTCCAACTTCTCGTTGAGTTGCTGTCACTGTCACTGCTGTCATCAACAGAGGACCTGACCTTGGACCCTGACTCAGCCAACCACCTCCTGATCCTCTCAGCAGACCTGAAGAGCGTGCGGATGGGCTGCAGGAAGCAGGAGCTGCCCGACAACCCCAAGAGATTCGACACCAACTCGCGGGTGTTGGCCACCACGGGCTTCAAGTCGGGAAGACATTACTGGGAGGTGGAGGTGGGGGCCTCGGATGGTTGGGCCTTCGGGGTGGCCAAGGAGTCAGTGAGGAGGAAGGGGTTGACTCAGTTTTCCCCTGAAGAAGGCATTTGGGCCATGCAGCAGAATGCAGGGCGCTACTGGGCCGTCACCTCGCCCCAACGCACCCCACTGAGCCTCAGCCAGAAGCTCACCAAGGTGAGGGTCTACCTGGATTATGAAGGAGAAGAAGTCTCCTTCTACAACGCTGACAACATGCAGCACATCTTCACCTTCAACGTGGCCTTCCAGGAGAAGGTCTTCCCCCTCTTTTCCGTCTGCTCCACCGTCACCTACATCAAACTCTGCCCCTGAGGCTTCTCGGGGGGCTTCGTGGAGGCCTCGTCCTCCATGGCCAAGAGGGATGAGCACAAGAGACTCTCAAGTTGACCCTGGTTTGGTGGTGGAAAAGAGGTTCCCGGGGAGGGGGGTTCTTCAGCTTCAACCAGAGAACATTGACTGAAACCATCAGGAGGTTGTGGCCGCCGCCATCTTCAACCCATTTCTGCCCCGACTCAACTCTTCGGCTGGAAGGAAATGGCCGCCGGTTGGTTGGTGGCTCCACGTCTGGTGAAGAAGGAATCATTTTCTCCTCTCCTGTGGAGATCTGAGGATCAGGAGCAGAGCTGGGGAAGGGGGGAAAGCTCTGACGTGGACCTCCCACCTCTTCGGAAGCGCCCGTGGAACCTTGGGTGGGGAAATGGCCCCCGGGGGAGGTGGAGTGGCCCTGAGCAGGACCTCAATGGCCTCTTCGGGGACCT